>RJWM01022330.1:0-33844 GCA_004363535.1 Dasyprocta punctata | reverse complement strand
TTTGTGTGTGTCACCAGGGATCAAACTGACAGCCTCACACCTGCCAGACAGGTGCTTAAGCCACTGAGCCAAACTCCCAGCCCTAGTTTTTTGAGGCAGGGTAGCACTGTGTAGCTCAGGCTGGCCTTGCACTCACAATGTAGCACAGGCTGGCCTCGAACTCACAACACTCCTCCTACCTCAACCTCCCGAGTGCTGGGATTAAAGGTGTGTGCCACCATGCCTGGCTGAAGTGGAATTTTTTAACACGGATTAAAACTTTCCACTCCAATTAACATCACTTTGGGAAACAGTTTTTTGGTAGCAGATTTTTAGGCAGTGAAAACAATGTCAAGAGAGAAAGAAGAGAGAGAATATATAAAATTTCTGACACAATATTTGATAGCTAGGTCTTAATTATAGAGTGAAAATAGTGAGATTCTTCAACATCCTTAATTATTCCTTAGTACACACTCAAATCACAGCATGAATACTGCTGACTTAAAGGAAGCTGATTTTAACAGCTCACCAAAGAAATTCTAAGAATCTCTCCCCTTACAACTATTCAGTGAAAGCTTATTAATATGTTAAAATGGACAATGGTGGTTATGCAAATAGTATGGAAACGTGAAAATACACAAAGTTCTACCTTTTGATTCTGTGAACACTAGTTCATAAATATCCCCAACACATCATCACCTCATACCAACTTTTATAATCGCTTAGTCTAAAATAAACTGTCTAAAAGGTTTAAAACTCAAGAAGAGAAACCGCCAAAGCAGTTTAGAAAATTTCAAATTTGGAAACACACTAAAAAGTGTAAGTATAATGGATAATCAGGAAGCTAAAGTCAGTGTATTTTTTCTTATTTCTGTGATTATAACACATTCAAAACAAAATTTGAGATTTTTCTAAGTATTGTCATATTTGTTTTTTAACTTCTCTTTGAAGTTTGCAAAGAGAGGAGAGAATTATTTAATAAATAGTACTGTAGTTTAAACTTAAAGAATCATAAAATATTGTTACCTTTTTGCTGAAAGAACACGGCCTTAGAACTCATGTTGTGTAATGGAGTCATTAATAAACCAACTAAGTTAAAACCAAGCATCTAGAAATCTTGCTGGTGTTCACTGAAGAATAAGATAAATGTATTACTCAGAAAATTTTTAACTTTGGAATTGGTTCTTTTGAATGAAAGTATAAAACCAAATTAAAGTCTATGGATTTGAGCATTACCACTGCTCCATTTTCTAACACTGGAACTTACAGCACTAGACTACAAAACTACTTTCTGGGAACTGAACATATTTATAACACCTTAAGAAATAGCCCTCAGGACTTTACGTTTCCTTTAGGATATGAAAACCTGGATATAATATTGCTTCCAGTGGGAAAAAATGAAAATATAGAGCAAAATTACCTTTAGGGGTTTACAATTTTCCTTGGTGCACAGAAACTATTAATCAAGTGCATAAAAATCCCCAACAGGATTAATGTACTTGCTTCATGGGACAGATGTAGCCATATACTTCTAACCATGCCCTGGATGAATTAACAAGTTAGTAAAGAGGTAAGTGGAGTCCTAAAAATTATTCTCAAGGAGGAGCACAACAATAGCCGCTGTGAGGTATTGAAATACTTGGTTCAGAACATTCTTCTCTGTTTGTTAGGTACCACAACCCTGACTGATTGGAGGAATAGCAACAAATGCAAACTGTGTACAAAAGTAAAACCTGATTTAGCTAAAGAAAGGCAACTGAAATTATCTAGCACTGGATGAGTGACAGGAAAAAAATTGGGTCCACAATTAAAGCCAGGAAAAAAAAGTGCACAGCGAGGTCATATTCCAGAGATCCAACTGCAAAGTGTTTCCCTAAAATGGAGATTTGGAAAACCAGAGGATATACCCACTCACTGTTACCCATCAGAAGACTTGAAAAGTACTGAGTGAATGTATCAGTGAGACATGGCAAAAATCTTTCAAGAGCATAATACCTTGAGACCAGAATGCCAAATGAAATAAATCAGCCACAGAAAGTCAAATATTGCATAGTTTCTCTTAAATGAGAAATTCAAAATATAAATGATGTAGACAGCAAAATAAAAGACAGTTTCAAACAAGGAGGTAAACTTTTAGAAGATGGGAAGGGATTCTAGGGATGGCGGGTGATAAAAGAATTAAAGGTGATAGGTCTATGTACCAACTTCTCAAGAAACATATATTCATTATGATAGTCATTATCTAAAAACGCACCAAAGAATAAAATGAATACCAACAGTTACTCACTGAGATGCATGACAAAGAAAAGAGAAAAATTATGGTTCTGTCAGCCAGTGTTTCATCACTGGAACAAAATTCCTGAGAAAAAGTACATAAAAAAGTCCTTAGAAAAAAGGGAGGAAGGCTTTATTTTGCTTCAGTTTCAGAGGTTTCAGTCCAAAGTCACCAGCTGGCTCCAAGGCAGCAACGTCACAAAAAGGCATGGAGAAAAATAGCTGTTCACATCATGATAAGCAGAGAGAGCAAGACTGAGCCAGACAGAGAGGAACAAGATACTCAGAGAGTTACTTCTTCCGAATAATCCCCACATCTTCACAGCTCATTCTGCTATGATCTCATTATGGATTAATCCAGTGGTAGATTTATTGTCCCCATGGCTGAATCATGTCTGTAGGCCCTTCCCTGAGCATTAATGCCTTGGACGTCAAGTAGCAATATATGAGTCATTGGAGGATAGTTATTTAAACCGTAACAAGGGTCAACAGGTATTTAGAAAAACCTTCAGGCAAACACACCCACATCCTAGTATGAGACAATGATACAGCAATTTGAAATCTGTGCTGCCCAAAAGGTAGGCAGAGTAACAAATAGAAAACAGAGGCGAATTAACTCAAACTGAGAAAATGACTTCAAACTATTACAACATAGAGCTAGTAAAGTTGTACTAATTTTTAAACACTGTACTTTATGTTCTGTCATCCTATGTAAGATGTCCGATTCTCATAAGAAATTCTAACATGTGAGAAGGCAGGAAAGAACAGGGCTCTATGACAAACTAATGAAAACTGGATTTTTAGATGCCATAGGTACTGGAGTTTTGTTTTAAAGAGTTTGAAATAATTGTTGTTTTAAATGTGACATGTTGGGAGTGCTAGTTAAAAAGGTGAAGAATGAGAAAAATTAGTGTTATCAGAGAGATGGAAACTATAATAAAGAATCAAATGTATAGGTACTGGAACTGCATGATAAAAACATAAGATAACATATAATATTATATGAAACATTAACAAAAAGTGAAAGCTCTAATAAAACAGTGAAGAATAACCAATATAGGTAATTGTATTAGAGAGATTAAAGCTATAAGAAAGAGTCAAATGGAAATGTAGGTGCAAATACCACTTTGATAGGGTTGAAGAAACCCTTTGATGGGCTCATTAGGATGTAGACTGAAGGCATGAGAAATTTATCAGTTGACTTTCAGACAAGGTAAATTATAAGAGTGCGGGATGGAGGTTGGGAGAGAGGAAGAGAGAGGGAGGGAGAGCGAGATTATTATAAAAGTGATAAGCAAATGATCAGTGCTCAAAACAATCATTGGGAAAACACAAATCACCAAAAATCAAAATTAAGATGATAAATACCCTCACACTCATTAGGGTTACTCATAGAAATGTAAAATTTCAAATGTTGGTGAGAATGCTTAGAGATTAGTACCCTCCTGTGTAATTGATGCAGGTATAAAATGCTATATTCACTGTAGAAAATGGTACAGTAGACCTTCAGATCAAAAGTAGAATTGCCATATGGTCAGCAATTCAGCTTATAGTACACTTGAAAGTATTGAAAGCAGATTGTAAAGATATATTTGTACATTCATGTTCAAAACAGTATTATTTACAATATATAAAAAGTGTAACTAATAGAAGTACTCATTGGTGAATTAATAAATAATTTAAAATAGCATATATGTATACAAAATACTTTTCCTCTGTTATAAAGAAAGAAATTGGGACTTTTTTTTTACTTTAACTTACTGTTTTTCTTATTTTCTTATTAGTGATTGCTTATAAAACAGTAAAGATAAACATTTGATAAACTTACTTTTTTCTACCTTGAAGAATAGCACTGATACATTTTCCCTTTATTTAAAAATTATCAAAAATATTTTTAATGTCATACATTAATAAATTGTCTGACACAAGTTAAAAATATTTTTGTTGTACATTATTATTTGAGAAAAGCTTGTGAATAAATTTTAAAATTCTAATTTTCCTTCACTTTATTTACAAGTTAATTGTGCTTTCTCAAAATACCTTGTCTTTAGTAAAATGGTTTGCATTTGATTCTAAGTTCTTTGTAATCTGCCAGTTTTCTGTTGTCTTATCAAGTGTTATTACGTCTTCAATTCTGAAATGAATTTTAATATATCCAATAATTTTTCTTGTTATTTATGTTTGGACTTCCATGAAAATCCATTTTTTAAATATTATGACTCTCACTTCTTTTTTTATCAAAATGCCAATATTTATCTTTTATAAAAATTAACATTTTAGGGCCGGAGTTTAGCTCAGTGACTCATGCGCCTGCCTAGCAAGCATGAGGTTGTGAGTTCAATCCCTGGTACTGAAAAAAAAATTTTTTTTCACATTTTGATTCTTACACTTCTGTAGAAATACAAAAGACTCAGAATAGACTAAACAACTTTAATAAAAGAACAAAGTTAGAGTTCTAACCCTCCCCAATCTCATGACTTATCACAGTTACATTCATCATGCCAAAATGATATTGATATCAAGATAGACAAACCGGGCCGGGAGTTTGGCTCAGTGCCTTAAGCGCCTGCCCTGGTAGGTGCGAGGTTGTGAGTTCAATCCCCGGTGCCGCAAAAAAAAAAAAAAAAAAAAGATAGGCAACCCACAAGGTACCAACATGAAGTCCCAAAATAGAAACCCACGTAGCAGAGAATTAATTTCTGACAAGAATGCAAAAGTAATTAAGTGGAGAAAGGATTGTACCTTCAATAAATATACTAGAACAACTGAATATCCACATACAAAAAACCTAAACCTTAAAGCACATCAAAAATTTCTTAAAACATCCAAAAGTCAGCTCAAAAGACCTCACAGTGAGTTAGTTAAAGTAAAGGCAGGTATGACCTGAGACACTGCTTTGGCTGAGGCCATTCTCTCTGGGGCAAACAGATTAGGACAAGGTGTAAAAGGGTAGAAGGGAAGGCAGAACCTACAGAAGTGTTCAGTGAGGGGAGGCATTGAATTCGCTTCTGAACAGGGCTTGTAGGTAACTAACGAGGCCATTATGCTTCTTTTTCTTTCTTTCTTGTTTTTTTTACTATCTTAACTGTTTTATATATATATATATATATATACATACACATATACATGTTTTTTCTTTCAGCTTGTCACACTAATGAAGCAATATGATGTTTCCACATGCATGTCTTATTTATTTCGCTAATAAGTATGTTCTCAAGGTGCATTCATTTACCTATAAAAGTGTCCAGTTTATCATTATTTATGTCTGAGTAGTACTCCATTGTACAGCAATGCCACATCTTTTTTACCTAGTCCTCAGTTTATGAACATTTAGGTTGTTTCCAAGATCCGGCTATTATAAATTGTGCTGCTATAAACATGGGTGTACATATACTACTGTGGTATGATGTTTTTAATTCTTTTGGGAAGATACCCAGAAGGCAAATAGCTGGGTAAAATGGAACCTCCAGTCCTACTTTTTTGAGGAATGTCCACACAGTGGTATCACCAGTCTGCATTCCCACCAAGGGTGAAGAAGGGCTCCTTTTTTCACACAGCCACTGCAGCATTTGTTATTGGTTGATTTTTTAATACCAGCTATTCTTTCTCAGGTGAGGTGAAATCTCAGTGTTGTTTTAATTTGCATCTCTCGAATGACCGGTGATGTTGAACATTTTTTCACATATTTATTTGCTGTCTGTATTTCTTCATCTGAGAAGTATGTGTTTATCTTGGATGCCCAATTTTGGATTGGGTTTTTAAATCTGGGAGGACTGATTTTTTTGATTTCTTTATACATTCTCAATAGTAATCCTTTGAGGGACAGCTGGAAAACATTTTCTCCCATGTTGTGGGTTGTTTCTTCACTCGGTTGGTGGTTTCTCTTGCTATGCAAAAGCTTTTCAGTAGAACGAGATCCCATTTGTTGATTCTTTGTGATAAATTTTTTGAAATCTGTATTTTATTCACAAAATCTTTGCCTACACCAATGTCTTCAAGAGTTCTACCTACTCTATCTTCCAGTAGATTTAATGTTTCTGTTTTAATATTAAGATCTTTAATCCATTCTGGTTTTAGCTTAGTACATGGTGGTAGAAATGGGTTCATTTTTCATCTTGTGCATGTGGAAAGCCATTTATTAAAGAGGCTATATTTCTTCCAGTGAATGTGCTTGGCACCTTTGTCAAAGATAAGGTGGCTTAGTGTTTTTGCAGTTGTTTCTGCATATTCTAATCTATTCCATTGATCTTCAGGTCTGGTTTTTTTTTTTTTTTTTAATTTTTATTTTTTTGCCAGTACCACACTGTTTTTTTCACAGTAGCTTTATAGTATAATTTTAAGTCAGGGATTGTAATTCCCCCTGTCTTGTCTTTGTTGCCCAGGATTGCCCTTGCTATTCTAGGTCTCATCTGGTTCTAGATGAAGTTTAGGATTGTTTTCACTAATTCTGTGAGGCATGCTATTGAAATTTTGATTGGGTTTACACTGAATCTGCATAACAGTTTGGAAGTATGGCCATTTTCACTATATTGGTTCTTCCTACCGAGAGCATGGGATATCTCTCCACTTTCTAATATCCTCTTCAATCTCCTTTTTTAGAGTACTGTAGTTTTCAATGTAGAGGTCTTTTACATTGTTAGATTGATTCCTAGGTATTTCAATTTTTTGGATGTTATTGTAAAAGGTGTTGTTTCCCTGATTTCTCTCTCAGTGAATTTGTTATTTGTGCACAAGAAGGCTATTGATTTTTGAATGCTGACTTTGTAACCAGCTACATTACTGAATTTGCGTATTAAATCTAGAAATCTTTTATTGGAGTTTTTGGGGTCTTCTAAGTAGAGTATCATGTCATCTACAAATAATGCTAGTTTAACTTCTTCCTTTCCTATCTTTATTCTTTTTCTTTCTTTCTTTCTTTTTTTAATTACTCTGGCTAAATTTTTCAGGACTATGTTGAATAAGAGTGGAGAGAGTGGACATCCTTGTCTTGTTCCTTATCTTAGAGTGAAAACTTTTAGGTTTTGTCCATTTAGTATGATGTTGGCTGTTGGTTTGTCCTAGATGATTTTTATCAGATTGAGATAAAGACCATCTTGAATTACACCTCTTTTGGGCATAATATTATGCTATTAATTTTTAAAAATATTCATCATGTTTTTTCACTTCTTATCTGGAGTTACATTTATTTCTCCATACTGAAAACATTATTTATTTATTTATTTATTTATTTATTCATTGTCTTTTCAAGACAAGGTCTCGCTATGCAGTTCAGGTTGCTCTTGAGCTCAGTTTGTAGATCAGGCTGTTCTCAAACTTGCAATGACCCTCCAGCCTTTCCTACCGAGTACTGGAATTACAGACATCCAACACCAGCCTCGTTCATACTGAAAACTTTAAAAATTATTATTTGCTTTAGCATTTTCATTTATTTATTTATTTATTTATTTATTTGTTTGTTTATTATTTTATGGTACTGTGATTAGACTCAGGACCACTGAACTGAGTTACATCCTCAGGCTTTTTCTTAGTTTTTATTTTGAAAGTAGCTAAGTATCTAAGTTGCCCAGGCTGGACTGAAATTTGTAACCTCAACCTCCTAGAGTACTAAAATCACAGTCATGCACCATGGTATTTAACAGTTCTCTCAAGTTTAATGAGGAAAGTAATTTAATATTTATGTATCACTTATGAAATATAGGTACTCATTTAATGCCATTTCACTGACAAGACTCTAAAGAAATAGAGATATAAGTCTTTTTGCTCGATCATGCTGCTTGTAAATAATGCAGTTCAAATTCATTTTGGATTCAGATGTCCATAGTTAGTGCCCTGGATCACTTTGCAAAATTGTCTTGTTGTATTAAGTATTCTGGCAAGATGTTCACCTTTACGTTTCCTTGGATTTATCTGTTTGATCTACATGACTTAAATTATTTAAATTATTTTTGTGCATCAAGTGAAGAGAGATTATAACACTGGTTTTTAACTGGATTTGTTTGTTTGTTTGTTTGTTTGTTTGTTTTGGTACTAGGGATTGAACTCATGACCTCATGCTGGCCAGGAAGCCACTGTGCCACTGAGCTAAATCCCCACCCATTAACTGGATGTTCACTTAGCTCTCCCCACTTTCTGACATGTGTTTCTAGCATATCTCCCCCACCTTTTTCCATTTGTTGGAAATCGTACCATGCTTACTCACTGAATTTCCTACATTATTGTACAGTATCTGTTTTTGGACTCATCTTAGTAACAGTAATAGACATATTTTTATCACTATTCCCAACTCATCTGAATTTTAATGTTTGCTATTTGTATTTGGTGCTCTCTGTCTTTGATTTTCTTTTGTTGTTTCTCCAAAGATTTTGTTTTCTTTAACACAAAGTTGAAAAACTATTTCCAAAAATCATTGTTAATTTATTCATTTGATTCCCCATCCTAGGAGGAAGAATTTTAAGACTTATCTTGCACGAATAGAACGGCAGGAATTCTTGGTGATCATTGTGAAATATCATCAGACATGCCTGTGTGACAATATTTGTGCACCTTTATACGTATTTGTTTCTATGTTCATTAATTATTTTGAACCTGTTTCTTATCTGTAATGTAGGCTTATTGGAACATACAGTAACTTTTTCACTACTTCATGCTACTGATGTTTGTTATTAAACTGATAAATGAATATATTCTTAATTCAGTTTGTCCATATCTACTACTTTAGAATGCAACATATCACAACTAATTCAATTAGAGCTGATTATAATCATTTCTAACTTTACATCCAAAATTATTCATTTAATGCAATAGATTGTAGGTTTTGCTTCTCAAGGATGATATTACCTATGCTTGTCATTTTCTCCTCTGTGTAAAAACATGTATCCTACCCCAGGATTTTTCTTATCCTTGTACAATTTTTCACTACATTCAATAATGGTTTATTAAAATATACAGAAATATCAATACAACTAGTTTGGACAACTTGTTTGGGAAGATTTTCAAATCATTTATTTGAATTTCTCATGCTATTTTCATTTAGAACCATCAAAAACTATTATTACTCTTCAAAAATGGAACTTTGATTTTATTTCTTATATAAGGTAACCCTAAATAATTATGAAGAAGAAATTTGAGAAAGTTAGGGAAACTTAATTACTTCTAACTTTCGCTTGCTTTCCACCTGTTGAATTTTTTTGGATGTTTTCTTAGCGTGTTGCTATTGATAATGTAATGTGATGTTTGTCATGTTTTTAATGAGCTCTCTTTATATGTTTTCAGCAGATAGAGTTTTTGTGCACACATATATGTATGTGTTCATATAGTTATAGATGAAAGAACATACAGTTGTATTAGTGCCTATGTAGTAGTTTTGTATTCACAAGTAATCTTAGACAAGTATAAATTTGGCTTCAAACGTGGAAGCATTGCAAAGATGCTTCATCGAGTTTTTGTATTCTAAGGACAGCAGTTAGTAATATTTTTCATATTTTTATGGTTAAATATGGAAACTCCACACTGATTTCCACAGTGGTTGTATCAGTCTACTCTGCCACCAACAGTGGAGAAGGGTTCTTTTGTCCCCCACAGTCTCTCCAGCATTTGTCATTGGTTGATTTTCGATGATAGCCTCTCTTCCTGGGGTGAAATGGAATCTCAGTGATGTTTTCATTTGTATTTTTTAAATGACCAATGATGTTGAACATTTTTTCATGTATTTATTTGTAATTCGAATGTCTTCATTTGAGAAATGAGGATTGCTCTAGCGATTGAATCTGTATATCCTTGATAAATTACAGAATGAAAGAGTTTCACTTTTGTAACCAGGAATAAAAGCCCATCATTTGTGTTTGACATGATCAACATAGGTCAGGTATTCACTGCTAGAATAATAAGTCACCCTAAAGAGTATTTTGAATTTGTTGGCTTTACAATGCTGCAAAGTAATAATTCATAATAAATTTAATGCGATTTACTTATGTTGGCCTACCTCTAGAACTAAAAGCATTTTTCCAAAGACAGTGTTGCTACAAAATGAAAAAAATAAGAATGTATATTAGACTGAAAAGCACAATGATCATTGCAGTGTGGAAGTAAATACCATGCATAAATATGTATAACCAAAAATTAACATTAAATAAAATGGACATACACTATGTCATCAATCAAAAATATAATTGTATTAAATTGTGTATTCTAAGCCTTACTTCATGATACAACACTATTCCACATGGATTTATACATGAAACCAATTTAAATTTGACATAAAAATGACAAAACACACATTATATCAAGCTCAAAGCATTTCACCAGGACAGGGATTTAGCTCAGTGGCACAAGTGCCTGCTTGGTGAGTGTGAGGTCATGAGTTCGATCCCTGGTACTCCCCCCACCAAAAAAAAAAATCAAGGCATCTTACCATATCTTTCATGTAGATTTTATTGTTAATTTCTTCACTGTACTGTTAAAAAAGACATGCTCTTTAATGCTAAATCTACTTAAAATACTGTTATATACAGTAAAATCTATTAGTACTTTCAAAAGTTCATCACCAAATATTTAACCAGCTTTACAGATATTTCACCACAGTAAACTGATTGTACCGAATGCCTGCATTTCCATTTATGGGCCTGGATTTTAAAAGATATTTTGATATCCATTGAACAACTTATTTTCTTGCTAAATTTTTCATAGCACATTTTACAGTCTCCAATTTAATAGGACTTAGCTGAATCAAAAGTGCTTGCTCTGCTAATTCAAAGTTTTAAAAAATGTATAAAGATAACTGACCCACAATTTTTCATTGTAATGAAACATTCCAAAAGCAAATAGTAGCAAATTTAAAGTAGAAAACAATCATTTATTAAAAGATACAATGAAAAGTTTGTCAGAAGCAAGTTTGCTTTTGTAATCTTATGGAAACCTCCTTTAAAATAAGACTATTGATTGCTGAACATTTATTACTTTAAGAAGAACTTTTAGCTTCAGAATATTTCCTTGGTTGACTGTAAGTACAGTTTCACATTGAAATACTGAAAATACATAGATGTTTATGAATGCAATGTATTAAGGTCCCACCAAGAAAATGTTTCAATAGACGGATGAGTTAAAAAGCTTGTGTGGATTTTTTAACATTCTGTATTACAGAGTCATTTATTTAATTATGATGGCATTACAGACCTCTCTTTTATATGATTATGTTTTACAAAATTCAATGATTCTATCAAGAATTTTAAATAAGTTAATGAGTCCAGCAGGAACACGTCTGCATTTTTTAGAACAAAACTATAATTATACCACTTCTGATGTAGGCACTTAAGGAAGTAAGTTAGTGCTACACTTTTTGATAGTAGCAATCATCTAACTGAGTGAAAACGAATAAAGAGTTTTTCTTATTTGATTACAGAAATTATAGCTAATTAGTTTAGCACTAGTAAAAGGCTTCAGAGCATCTATTTTATTACAGAATGGCTAACGGACAAGGGAAGAGTTGGATAGGAAACAAAACTTCTAAATAAATAGCACAGTAAGTGCTGGTAGTTGATACCATTTAGTTGTATATCTCATAAAAGCTGCAAAAAATTGCATGATATGCATGTCAATTACCATGATTTTATCACCACGTTGTTTGACTATATTGAAACATATCATTATACCCCATATATCTGCTTAATTATTACTTGATAATCACATTCAAAGTGAAAAACATAACCGCAAGTCATCTTTGTCCTTACATAGTATGTGTCATCCATACCATTTATGCAATCTCAAGAAATATAACCTTCTATCCCATACATCTGTTAATTATTGCATGACAATCACTGTTAAATGTATCCTTATGCTCCATAGATCTATTCAATTATTTCATGACAATCACTTTTAAAAGTGAAAACATAACTACAAGTAACCTCTGTCCTTACGTAATTTGGGTAACCCATACCACTGTGCACTCTCTAGATGACTGCTGGGTCTTTATTTCAGGTCTATACAAAGGTAGAGGAGCAAAGGATCAAGTAAATAATACACACACAAACTCTTTTTTAAAAAAGAAGAAACAGAAACTTGTTACCAGTAATGTGTTCACTACTTTTCCATTTACGTGATATGGGCTGGATGTACTGTAACTAAAAGGGGGGCTATGTTTATAAGGGAAAATAATGGTTTAATGTTGTGTGCACAACATTTACCATAATGTGCAAAACTGTAAAATAATGTACTGACCTCTCTCCTCTTTTTTAATAAATAATTACAATGATAGTCAGATAATTTTAAATCTAATATGTAGATAGTTTGGTACCCACATAGTAATCTTTCACATATGTATTTTAAGTACATCCTTTTATACACGATGCATATTTCCACTGTAATTTTATTGCAAGGAAAAACAGAATTGCAGATGTGATATAACAATTGAAATTGTTCCTAAAATTATATTTTTGATACTGCTTCCTTGACCTAATAAAATACTACAGTTATTACTACCCAACCCAAACTCTATGCTTATCAGATTTTCTTTTCACTGGCATCACATGTGCACACTCAATTCACAAATTTCTAACATGTACTGTCTCCTGGCAAATTCAGTCTATTCCCTTGCTTGAATAGTTTTATTTTTCCAATGAGCAATATACTCCTCTAAAGTCTGAGTGAAAATATCTTCTAATTAATTGCATCTTCCCTTCAGAAATAAAACGTTCTTTTAATTTTTTCCAGCACTATTCTCTTCACACATTAAGGAAAAA
The DNA here is from genome assembly GCA_004363535.1 of Dasyprocta punctata. Classification (NCBI taxonomy): domain Eukaryota; kingdom Metazoa; phylum Chordata; class Mammalia; order Rodentia; family Dasyproctidae; genus Dasyprocta; species Dasyprocta punctata. Next base: position 20,858 of record RJWM01022330.1, on the reverse strand, counting down.
CATAAAAAGGCCACATGATCTTCTTTCATCCTGTAGAATTTTTATATAAATCCAGTCTAACTCTATATTCATTATCTTCTAGCTAATGGTTTGCCCATTACTGTGATATCACTGGAGCTGATTTCAAAAAGCTATAGCCATAAAATAGTTTGTGAAGACACTTCTGATTTACGTCTCCTTCCTTAAAAAAGGTATTTCATATTCCAAAATCACATATAGTTGTATCTGGTATTTTAATGACTGTATCCATTAAACTTAAGATCATATCATAGCAATTTCATCTGTAACTGCTCTAGCTATACCTCAGTTGGTTAATGAGACTTATACAGATGCTGCATTTATAGTGGATGAAAAGACTCGTCTTTGAACTCCTACAGTACCTGAGGAGAATATTCATTATGGTGAAAACCAAATAAAATACTTTTACTGACTGAAGATATACCTTGGTCTTTTTTGCTTGTGGATTCCTATTTTACCCCATGCAGTATTTCCTTGGATATCACGTGTGGTGAATTTAACATGGGAATACTGATTTTCTGTTACTGAATTTGATTTAATCTTTGTAAGTTTATTTTCAATAATTGGTTTATTTCTGGAATTTTCCTTTAGTGTCCTTTTTCATTCCTTACTCTTTTCTATTAAAAATAGGAATTGATAAGTAAATTTCTTTCTTTCTTGATAAAACCTGAGGCTTTTCCTAGAAAATGTTCTTAATTAGCAGGTTTGGCAATTTTAATCTAATTTTCAAGCCATCATGTACTGTCTCATACTTGTCCAAGTGGAATACTGTTAAATGGTGTGCATCAAACATCACCCAAAGGGTGTTGAATCTTTAACAGGATATTCAGGTAATTATTTATACTTTAAAATTTGACAAGACTGCACTGGAAAATTCTTTGCAAAGTGGAATCAACAATATTTCTTGTTTTATTGATGTGGAGTAATATGTTTAATATGTTAAAATTATTTAATTCTCCATCTTGGAAGTAACTAATTAAGGGTAATTATGAAATAGAATAATATCATTAAAGTTCTGTTTCATAATAAAGTTCGTAATGAAGACAACATTCTCATTGTAGTTGATATTTCTCTCATCATTATTCTGCAACCATTTTGGTGGTATACAGTAAAGACAAATAGCATTGCTTAGTTCAAGTCCTTCCAACAGATATCACTAATTTATGGCAACAAATTCAATTCAACAGTTGTTCTAATACTGTTCAAAGTATAAGCTTCATCAATTATCTGCAGCAGCTGCCATTATCTGGATATCTGCACATAATTGAATGAGACACAAACCTCTATTCACCCATGCATACTTCTGATCGTATCTCTGCAACAAAAATTAGAAATACTTGGTAAGTAACTCATTAGAAAATGAATTTGCCAATTATCTTCCAATTACTATCCTTACCTGTTTCAGGTGCTTCCTCAACTTAGTAAATCCTCATAAATTGCAAGTTATTTTATCAGGTGGGTACTTTCAGATTCTAACTGATCACCTTTACTAAATTATGCCATTAATGCTATCATTTTCCATGGTTTGAGAAGTTATTTAATGCCTGATAATATTGTGCATGTCATCATAAAACCACATTAGTTATCATGAAAGCAAAAGTGAGACTACTTTGTGGAAATAACCTCTGAATAAAAATATCTTGATGAGTCCAATCTAATGAAAATATAATAGAAATAGAAATGTCATATTAATTCTGCTAGTAACTATAAGATAAACTTAAAATGAAAGACATATAATTAATTGTAGCTTACATTTTATTGAATTCGATATATTGAAAGTATTGTGTCCCCACATGTAATCAATATACAATTCTGGAGATAACAGTAAAAATTTCCTAAAACACTTTCAAATTCCATTGTGCTTTTTTTGATTAAGTGTAGCTCAGTACATAAAAGTCACCTTTAGGTGACCAATACCCACATATAGTTAATATTAAATATTGTGAATGTTGCAAACTTGATTAATGATCCAGTTCTGAGGGACTACATGTCAGTCCCAATATTTCAGGAGAAACGAACCAAAGTGTTACTCACGTGACACTGACTTTCCTCACCACTCCATGAAGTTAAGCAGAAAACCCTAAATGTTGGCACAATCTGTACAATTGAGGGGGTTTTACTGTGTTGAGTTTAAAAAAGTAACAGGGATGGAGAGAAACAGGTTACCATCTGTACCCTTTAACACTAATTTCTCTCTGGCCTCCCTTTTCTTCAGCTTTATACCTGTGGTAGTTACTATAGATATGAATCTTTCTTTTAATCCTCAGAGACTTTATATATTACTCTTACTTGCTTCCTATAGCTCTAACCATAAGCTGTTCTCAAAGAAGGGTCTGCTGAAAGCCTACACTTTTAATGTGATCTACCTTCCATAGATAACCTCTTTTGTCATAAGAAATTGTAGCAAAAAATAACACGGGATTTTTAAAAAATACTCTCAAGTAATTAATTGCTTCTTTTAAAAAAATTACTTCCTTAGCTGAATTGCAGAAAAATAATAACATTGATAATTTTAAAATAGCATAATTTTCTTTAAAATAACTGCTGCAGGCTTTTTTTTTAAATCAGGAACATTAGAATTAAAAAATACAACCAGTTCAGATGACATGACATGAGTGAGAGATAGGAACAAAGTAGAAATCAATGAGTGAATAAAAAAAAAACTAGAAAAACTTAACAAATACCATACCAAAAAAATAATAATGAAAATAATGCAACAGTTAAAACAATAGCTACTTAAATAGAATTGTGAAACAGAATAAATAGGCATATCAGTTAGAAATCACTGAAGAAATAATTTGTGAGACACAGAAATGTTTAAAAATATCTTGTGAGACTACTTTGCACAACCTAGGAAAATAGAGCAAAATTAATAGATGGAATTGACAAAACTTCAAGAAAATATAATCACCACTTAAGGTACATACAATAGTATTAAGTAACAAATATTTATTTCCAATCAAAGTACATCAACCTCAAGAATTAAGAAACGGAAAATGTGAGTATAAAGCTCCCACACATAAAAGTGACAGTGAAAAACAGAACATTGAGGAATTTTACCAAATTTTTAAGGACAATACATCTCTTGAATTATTTTCCAAGCACACATTTTTAAAGATGTTAGTGTTAGTTGTACTGTCTCGGAGCGAAAAATGTTGAAAAGTATCTCTTTTTTATGAATGAAGTAGAACATTAATTCCCAAACCTGTAAGCAGGGAATGAAGAAATGCATAAACACAAACAAAAGTGGCAATACTGTGCATTTGTGTGTTACAATATCTTAGACAAAATACTAGCAAAAGTCATGATTATTCATTAAAAGCTTTTGTGATTAAGATTTCATATGATTTATCACACTTCGCAACAAGAAGTCACATATCGAAGAAGTAAAATTACATGATTTTCTACAGATAGAAAGAAAAGAGACCTAATACAATTTTAGAACAGTTGATATAAATAACATTCAACAATGTAGATAAAAAGTTAGTTTTTCATATTACTTAAAATACTGTCACTTTTAAATTCCCAAGTCAAATTGCCTCTGAAAAAGAAACACAAGAACACACTTCTTTATACTAGGATGTATTTTAGCCTTTTTGCTATTTAAAATTGTACTAAAGGAATTATCTGTCACAATTGGACAAAGAAAATAAAGCATAAAGGCATAAGAATTGGTAAGAATCGAACAACTTTTTTTCTATTTAACTTCTGTAAAATACTTGCGTATTTGGGAAACCCAAAATGGTGTGTAAAAATGCTAAAAAAAATAGTGAATAGATGTGTTACAAATATTTAATAACTTTACTTGGTTTTGATGCTGGGAATTGATCTCAGGGCTCCATTCATACTAATCACGTAATCATGTGTTCGAACACTGGGGCACACCCAGAGCCTCTCAATTGAACTTTTGAAAATGAAGAATTCTTGTATGAAAGAACAAAACTTTAGAAGAGATAATAGTTGACTCTCTCCTCTCTCTCCTCTCTCTCTCTCTCTCTCTCTCTCTCTCCCTCCCTCCCTCCCTCCCTGTCTCTGTGTATATCTCTGTGTTTCATATTGTCTTGGTTACTTTTCTAGTTGCTGAGAAAAAAAAAATTCAATATCCAAAATTAAAGGGTAATGGTTTATTTAACTCACAGTTTGTAGAGGTTTCAGTCCACAATCAGCTGATTCCAAGGCAGTGTGGCACATGGCTGAGGGACAACCATTCATGGCAGCAAAAGATACCAAAGGCAGCCAGAGAGGAGGTGAAAGCAAACTTCTTTCCATCCATTATATTGTATGCAGGCTATGCTTCCTTGGGCGGATGTAGCATTCACACCCTTAATCCCAGCATTAAACCATACATCAGTCACAAACTCTAGATTCAGCAGCCTCTGAAAAGCCCACCACCAAGACCTCATGAGGCTTTGGGTGGATATCCAGACACAAACCATGACGTATCTTTTTACACACATGCACACGCACATGCACACGTATATAAAACATACATATGCATGTCTGCCAACATAAATGTGTGAGAAAGTAAATGTCTCAGTGACTTTAAAAGGCAAACTGTGACTATACTGATTTAAAGATACTATTTCCTAAGTGGAAAAAATAAGATAATATGCAAAGTTATGCATTCCAGAATGAAAATACATAGATATGAGTCTATAGTCATAGATACACACATATGTGATAATACAATACTAGAGGTATGTGATATTGATATATATATATATATATATATACATATATCTTAACCATATGAATTGAAAATTTCATGAAATAAAAATGAGGTAAGCATATTTAATACATTAAATGTTTCCTATTGTTTTTAACTGAATGAGTATCTTCAAAAACTTTATGTTGATGTCAGTCTCCACAGTGACAAGGTGAAAACATTTAGAGACAGAGCCCTTCAGAAATGCAGAAATTAGAGTTACAAGAGCTAATGAGGGTGTGTCATCACTCATGAGGCCATTACTGCCTTATATTAAAAAAAAAATGGAGTTCGCTCAGTGTTACTTGAGGTCAGAAACAGAAGGTGACCAGCTGCAAGGTAGGAGTCCTTTATTATGAGATGAAAGGGCAAGGTGCTTTGCCTTAGACTTTCTTGTCTCCAGAACAGTGATGAAACCATTTTTGTTTGTTTGTTTATGTCATCCATCTTATACCATTTTCCTACAGATGCCTGAACTAAAATGTTCTAAAGAATCCTTCCCAAATACCCAGTTCTATATATGACATAGGACATATATATGATTAATAGCCTGTGATGATTTTATTGTTAAAAACAAGGATGGAATCGAATATGATAGAAATTTATGAAAAACCTCAGGAATCTCCATAATGAGATCTCCACTGACATAAAAAAAAATGCTTTACTAGGCTCAATAGTGGTTATATAAAAATTATTTAAAATAATTTTTGTGGTTATATAATTCATAAAATCTTTTTGTATCTTTTAAATAATACTTTATAACAAATGAAATATTTTAAATTCTTGAATGAAATGTTAAAATAATCCATTTTTAAAAAAGCAAATAGAAGGAAAAATATATTCATAATGAATATATACTGTATATTTGCTTATTATTTTAGTAACATTCATATTGGAATGGGAGTGATTGAGCAGAGAAAAATAGTAGTGATGGGATTTTTCATATTCTTATATGTATTTAACTTCATGATTGATACATTAGTGTTCATTATACCATTTGATTTTACATGTGTTTGAAATTTGCCATAATATACGCAAAAAAACAACAAAAATTCTGAAACTTGAAAATTTCCATACCATTAATGATCCATTTAATGAGAAGTGTGTTTTATCTTGTGTCTCTTTTCAGTCTATAGAAACTTACTCCTACTTCTTTTAAAGTTATAGAATAATGTAACATTTATGAATTATATTCAGAATTTATTAATGATACACAAATTTTATAAAATATGTTAAGTCAAATGTAAAAATTTGGATTTGTCTAGCTAGCATAAAGACATTTTCAAAATCTCAGTTTAATTTAGCTCCATGTGGACAGAAACAGAGCCTTGGTGGATGGGTGCAAAGTGTGAGATGAGCGAGATTATATCAAATTAAATGACAAAAATTCAGACAGCAATCCGGGTTAGGAAATTGTTATGTTTTGGACATATTTCTATTTATTTACCTCTTGTCTTTTTCTAAGAATTCTGCTTATATAGTTAAATATTGTTAAATCATATTTCCATAAAGAGTATTCACTTTGAATTGGTTATAATTTCACTAATGGATAAAATATACTATGTGTAAACATTTATTTTTTTGTTCTATATTTATTTTATACGTTCTTTTCTTCACATGTCCAAACAAAGCCATGTGATGCTTCATGGTTTAACACAGCCATCATAAAGTGTATGAAATAACCTAAAATATGTATGTATTGATATTTGAGACTCATTTATAACTTTTAGATCACTAGAAATGCATCGTCTTCCATCATTGAGCAAAGCTCACTACCAGATCTTTAAAGAAAAAAGAGAAGCCAAGTAATAATTTAAAACTATACTTTATAATTTTAGTGAGCTAAGGCTCCACTCTAGCTGAGAATATTAAATTTAATAGTCTTTAAGACAACTACAGCAATATAAATGATACATTATTATTTGGCCACTTTAATGAACAACTTATCTTTTTGGTTCTAATTTATGTTTTTATTGGTACATTTAGATATACATAATGATCACATTCATCATAGGGAATTTGTACCCGTACATGATATATTTTGATTATTCTTTTTATCCTATTCCCTACACTCCCTTTAACCCCTCTTCCTCTTCTTATTTACAAAAACTTTGTTTCTGTTTTTTCCTTCAATTCTCCTTTTATACTTGTCCTTTCCTTCTTTTCCCCTTTCCCCTACCTGTTTCCCTTCTCATTTGAATATTTTCTTCCTGTTTCCCAATATCTATTACACATTTTGCCCCTTACTTATACTTACAGTTTCTTACATCAGAGAAATAATGCAGTATTTAAATGTGTGTGTATAATTTATTTCACTTAAGAGTAACTCTGGGTGGTTGAGACAGGAGACTTGAAATTTTGAACCCTTTTGGGGTAACTCAGTGATTTAATACAACTCTGTCTCAAAACAAAACAACAACAACAGCAACAACAAAAAAATAGACCAGGGATGTACTTCAGGGCAAAGACCCTGGAGTCAATTCCCAGTACCAGAAAGAAAAAGTCTGTAGATTCCCAATCCTCATTTTTCCAATGTATTCAGGTGATTTTGTTGATACTAGAGTTTGAGGACCAAGATGATATATTTTTATTTAATGATACTTAAAAGACTTGGCAAAAGCTAGAAGAAACAGGATACTCTTCTTCTTACTTTCCTAATCTGTAGGTCTAGAAATAACTAAGTTATATTTATGAATTTTTAAAAAATCAATAAAACCATAAAGAGTAGACTTTTGGAGAGAGAAATTTAAGCTTTTTGGTTTTCTCTTGCATACCAGAGGCTAAAGTGAGGGTAATCTAAAAATGATATAGAACCAACCCATATATGTGCAAGTATATTTACTGGATTGGAAAAATCAAACTTTTGACATTCCAACAAGAACACAGCAAATTCAATAAACAAATTCAATAATTTCAATTGCTCCCAATTTTATCATGCTACTCTCTATACTGCTTCTAATCATAATATAGTACAAATAATAAATCATTAATATCCAATAAAAAGTAAAAAACAGCATAGTGAGTGACCATATTGTGTAAAGGAAAGTTTAATGAAACTACCTTTAAACTGAAATAATTTGAAAGAAAATTATGTAGAAATTTTTCATATATTATTACAGAAAAATCACATTCAAATACATTAAATAGATTATGATCACTTCAAAATGATAGAGACAATTATGACAGCCCACATAGATAAACAAGATCATATATACCTATGTAATATAAATATATTAAGAGCATATATATGATTCTTAAATATGATAAATATACTGAAACACTTTCACGTGACAAAAAAGTCTTCAAATTATCTCAGAAAAATACAGAAAAGTACAAAAATTTTGAGTAGATTGACTATAATAAACTTGGGGCCAGGGATACAGCTCAGCAGCACAGCTGAGCAAGCACAAGTTAGTGTTTGACTCCCAGCACCAAAAAATAAAAAAAAATTAAAAATAAATAAACTTGGCAAAAAGCACAGAAAGTTTATACTCTAATGTGATCATCTAAAAAAGAAAGACAAAAAATTAACTTCTCATTCAGTTAGGTACTCATTTTTGTGCTCTCTTACATAGGAAACTTCCTCTTTTATCTGTCAGTCTGTCTCTCCTTGATTACCTTTCCAGCTTCCTTTCCTTTCCAAAAAGGTTCTCATTTCAACATTTACTGTAACTGCTGCAATTATTGTAACCAGTACCATTTCTTTGATCTTTCTGTTGTCATGTCCAATGGTTACTTCTCAGGTACAAGATCTCCTGAATTATCTTTATGACATTCTTGTATAATAATTTCTATTTAAATCCAGGAAAATACTGTCCCTGCCTTCATCTCTGGGTGTTCTTTTTACTCATTTCAAGTTCATCTGCTAAACTCTGACTTTTGGCAACTTCACAGGTATTGTCCTGTGGTTCATTCATGCATACCTTTATATTTTTCCCTTTTAACCTTCCCTAGAATTTATAGCTTTAAATACCAACTAAAATGTATGTGGATTGATCCTAAATCTGTCTCTTTGACCGTGACTTGTGCCAAACATGTAAGTGGGTTTAAAACTGACCAACTGACCATTTTATCTAAACACTTCTGTAATTTATTTTCTCTTTCTTTTTAGCTTTTAATTAAAAAAAATCACCTCTCTAGTGTGTGTGTGTGTGTGTGTGTGTGTGTGTGTGTATGTGTATGTGTTACAATTTGGAAGATGTCAACCAAATTCACTTTTACACCAAGTAACTGTCTCAAGAAACATTAGGTCTTTGAACTGGAATGTTCATTTTTAATTTTGGGGTTAAACACTTTTAAGGATGGCAGCTGATTTTATTTCATATTAATTATGTAAAAATTAAAGCAAGAAAGTACACAGATGATTATTTTCAAATAAAAACTACATTTTTACTTTTGCAAAAAATTTTACCTGTCCAAATGGGAAGTTAAAGTACAGTAAAATCATTACAACTTCTAACCAAGGTAAGAAAGTTTTATAAAAGTCACAGATTCTGAAAAGACCAGAAACAGAATAAATCTCTAAGAAGAGGGGGCAGTAGAAGAAAACCAGTGGGAAAAGAAAAATTATTTGCTAGCCTGAATCAGTTTTGTTCAGGAACTATTTTTCAAAGTGTAGCTTGGATTCATTACACGGCTAGAAAAAAAGTAGGTTGAACAGAAGCTATGTTGATGCTCCTGTGTCAAAGTGTCAAACTGAAATTTTTGTCCACATAATGTTTCATCATATAATTTTTGCATATGTTTACCTGAGCATTGGGGGAGGGTTTTTCAAATGCACCCATACCATTCTTCTGTTTAGTAAATGTGAACTTTACCATAATGGAATGCGGCTGTGTCTCATAGTAGCTGGGTGTTGGGACAATAGGAACCCCTCTGTACCTTCACCCCCTTGCAGAAGAATGGAAAGGTGTGTACAAAAATGCCAAAGCAGTAATAGGAGTGCATTTAAGATTTGTTTTTCGAAAACAAACTCTTTTTTTTTCTGGTAGAAGTAGCCAAGTTCAGTACAATGACACATGAAAAATGAGGTTTGCAAGTTTGGGAGGAGGTTGAAAGTAAACCATCAGGTGAGTCTTCCACAAACAGTGACTTTGAGCATGTGAGCTGAAGTTCCTACAACAATGAAATGGTACAAGAATTGAGTGATACAAACACAGGGAATGAAGACCTCCTTGATTTAGATGATGAAGAACACAGCAATGTGAGTAGATATTTGGCTAGTTGAAATGGTATAAAATGGTCATACAACCTAATGGAATGATCCGATGTTAGAACTATATGTGAAAATATAGTGAGGTTCTTGGCAGGGGTACAACTACTGGATGGAATGCCAGCACTGCCATTCAAAGTTGGAAATTGTAACAGATGAAATGCCACAAGGTGTTGTGATACATACAAATGATGTAATAAGACTAAAAGTTTTATTTGCACCAGTAGCCATACTCAACAATGTGTTTATTGTGACCTCTCACTATCTGAACTGAAAGCATTTATAGGTCTGCTTTACTTAGCAGGGGTTTCTCATGATAATTGCAGACATGTAAAAGACTTATGGATGTAAGAGACTTGTGGGTGTATCCTAGAGATTTGTAGAATAATAATGACATTGAGGAGATTTGGCTTCCTTTAGGCAGTATGTTAGGGTGGTGTGGCCTTTACTGTTAAATAAAAGGAAGGGAAGGCAGTAACTTAGATTCTTTGTTTCTCACTGTGCTAGAACTTCCACAAATTGAAACTGGGACAGTAACTTTTTACAATATCAAATGCTGAGTAGATGCTGTTGACTAGTTAGCAGCAACTATAATGCATTCAAAATACAAACCATTGGCCAATGGTTATGTTTTACTCAGTCTTAAATGTGTGTTGCATTATAGCTTGATAGTTTAAACAGAGATCATTTACAGCAGAGGAACAGCAAATGTTTCTGTTCAAGGAACTACACAAAAATATTGTAGACCACAGAGGTGAGTTGACAGGTATAGAGGAAGGTGCCACATCACATAGATTTACTACAACAACAGGAAAACCAAAGAAATGTCAACTGTACCCTACAAAAAGGACAAGAAAATGAAACATATGTGGTATCAGTATAAATGATACTTGTGATGGGAATATGCAATTGTCATGTGCAAAGACAGCCTTCAGTGTAACAGTTGAAGCAGAGATTATTTCTGGGGTAGACTTTTGTGTTTTTTACACTGCAGTTCATGTAGGTTTTTTTTTTATGTTTTGTAAGTAAGTACACAGCTGATGTGAAAATATTGATGTTCATTCCTAAATATGCAATACATATTAGGAATTTAACTATTTTATTGATATTTAATGTTCCTATTAACTATGTATTATATTATGTAAGGAGAGCCTCCCAGAAGAGCAACAAGACCAGCAAGCTGTCAAATATGCCCTTCAAAATGACTAGGAAAGCATAACACATATGCTGTCAGTTCAGGCAATATGTACATATGGAATATGTTGTTGTCATGTATAAAGACTACCTTAGGTATGACAATTGAAGTAAAAATTATTTTTGTTTTAGAGTTTTTTTGGTATTTTCATTACAGTTGATAGAAATTGATTTCCATAGTTATTTTTTAGACTTTGGACACCAAACAACCATTGATGTTGAAGTTTTTGATGTTTTCCCTAAACTCAATAAATATTAAAACTTCAACACTTTTTTTGATATTTTTCCTGTTAAGTACTCACTGCTTAATATAATAAAACTCATAAAATTAAAAGTAATAATCATCAATAGAAATATTCTAAAGCATAAACATGGGTATTATACACCCACAACAATGCACCTTTATGACAAAATTGGAGTTACACTCTACTCATAATCTTTAATGACACAAGAATGACTAAATAGATAAAACACAAATAACTATAGCTCTCCAAAATATTACAAAATTCAAAAAATATGTTTCAAAATGTGCCTATGAAATAATACCAAACCCAAGTATTTCAATATATTCAGTATGATAGAGTCATAGATAAATGGAATTAAACTTTTCTGTTTTGCCAAATATGATCTGTCTTACCTGAAGACAAAATGTGCAGAAAAAGTTTCAGATACCAGAAAGAATCTAACTTACTAGGCTTTATCAAAATTTCAAAATCATGAAAATGGCCACATTGTCCTTTTTTACCTGAGGAACTATATTTTCAATTTCAGTAGGACAAAATATCTAAAACAAGGGAGAGGAATTGCAACTGTAACATCTTCACATTTTAACTTCCCATATTTTAACTTTCTATTGTAGCTGTTGACATATGTTGTAGTCAGGTTTTGCAAAGGAAAAGATTTACTACATGGCACATAATTTATAGGATTATTTTATAATATTTACGTAAAGAGTCAATGCAAAAGAGTGCAGGAGATCCCTCTACACACTAGAGACCCAAAAATCCAGCTGAGGGCCTAGATCCCATGGCAATGTCCTGCATGAGACCAGCTGAAGACCTGCAGCCCATGACAATGTCCACGAGTCCAGACAGAGAGGCATTGAGCCCACAGCAATGTCTCATGCAAGTCTGTACCATGGATCTGCACTGGGAATGTCTAAAGGTCAGTGGAGGAAGCTAGAATGTCTGCACCAGCAGGATGAAGGATCTATGCCAGCAGGCTAAGGGAGCTCTACTAGAGCCACGAAGTTACCCTCAAGGTAAGAACCAGAGCTCCCCTGAAGTGAGTCTCAGAGACAATAGGTCCCAAGCTCCTCTGACAATAAAAACAGCTGAGTTCATATCAGGAAAACCAACATGACAAGCTTCTCCAGGAGAAACAACATATAATCATCACCTCCAATTCTGCTTTTACACTGTTGACAACAATCCTCAGGTGGGCCTTCTATACCCAGAACCATGATAATTCAGTTCAGCAAGGTGTTACAAGTTGACTATTAGTTAATCCACCACAACATATAAATTTAAAAAGATCATAAGATACTTTAAACATGTAAGTGATAAAAAAAATACTAGTAAGTCTATTATGTTTTGACATTCTGATGCATGACATCCATTGCAGTTATTATTACATACCAGTACGATAAACTAGGTTTCATATAAAAGATTACAGAATACAATACTTTGCTTTTTATCAACTTATATGGAAAAGAAAAACACACTAAAAAAGGAAAACTTCCTTTTAACAAAAGACCCTGTAGCCAGGCGTGGTGGCTCACGCCTTTAATCCCAGCACTTGGGAGGTTGAGGTAGTAGAAGCCTTGTTGAGTTCAAGGCTGGCTTAGGCTACAATGTGAGCACAAGGCCGGCCTGAACTGCATAGAGCGACCCTGCCTCAAAAACTAGGACCGGGAGTTTGGCTCAGTGGCTTAAGCACGTGCCTGGTAGGCGGGAGGTTATGAGTTCCATTTAGTTCTCAATATTTGAATACTATTTCATTACTATAATATTAGTGAGAGTTGGCTTCCAAAACCACAAAATCATGGTTCAATGCTATAAACTGATGAATTCATAAGCTAAAAAGATGTAAATATGAAAGCCCTTTGGTACTGGTTATCTGTCTCTATTAATGCTCTTATCGACTAACTGCAGACATTGTTTCATTCACTGTAGTGCCTTCTCACTCTCGCACCTCTGAGCATATAATTATTCTATAGGATATATGGTATATATCTATGTCTATTTATTTCAAATTACATATTTTATCATTTTTTGGCTTCCAGGTTGTTCCTTAGTGAAATTATTTGACCCATATTTTGTTATCTGTGATTCTATAAACACTAGAGAAAATAATGAAATGGCAAAAGTATTATCTTTAAATTCAGACACAAGGAATGCGTATTTTCTATCAAAATGTTTTGCATTAATTCACTGGAAGTGTTAGTGAATAAATTGTAGAAACAAAATTAGGCAACACTAGAAGAAACCGCAAAACATATTATCATCAAAAGATTGTTTTCATGGAAAAAAAGATACCTTTGCACATTTATAGGTGAATCATAATACAAAAAAACTAAATTTTTATACAGCAGCAAAAGGACTTTTTAAAATTTTTCCATACATAGAGAAATATTTAACATTAGCTTTTCCATGAACAAAGCAAAAAATTTTTATTTATATTCTGATTGATTCTCATGTATCATGAAGATTTTTACCTTGTCAACATCATAAATAATATTTCATGAAATGATGGTAAATTAAAAACAAATAAACTCCCAGTTCACAAAATTTTGTACTTAGTTTTGTTTGAAAATATCATTGGGGACTAGGGATTTAGCTCAGTGGCATAAGTGCCCACCTGGCAAGTGTGAGGTCATGAGTTCGATCCCTGATACCAAGAAAAAAAATCTTGTAAAAATGTCATTAGTCACTATTCCATTGTATCAAAAATAAAGAGAAAATAGCAAACTTAATGACATACAGCAGAAAAACAGCTGTAACCACTGAAACAGATTGAATTTTGCATAGTTAGATATCCTGAAACATCATTGAGAAATGTTTTTGACCCTAATTACCATAGTACTTGGTTAGCCAAGAAGTTTGTATTGAATGACACATTGATCTTCTTAGATTGTATTGGGAAACTGACAAGTGTTTGTTGAGAAACTCCTATATAACTGAAATTCTTTTCTAGGGGATACAGTGTAGTCATAATTTGAATTCTTGCCCTCAAGGAAAATACTGTCTTATTAAGGATACCATCAAAAAAGTAATAAATTAATGTCTTATTCTGGTCAGCATTATAAATAAAACAAAGCAGTGTTGCAGTAGATGTTAATGGAGGCTTAGCTGGAATGAATAAGGAAAGGTTCTCTGATGAAACAGTTGAATTTAAAACTATATGATTTTTTTTTTAAAGCAGCATTTGAGTAGAGATTCTGTAATTCTAAGTCTATGGCATAGTTACCACGTAGCCTGTTACATTGAAGTGAGGCTGGTGTTTTTAAGGCAAAGAGAAGAGCCAGAGAATTCTGAATTCTAGTAATGCATGTAGATAGTTACAGCACATGAAATTAGAGTGGCAGTTTTAATCCAAGTTACATGATACTCAACAGTACAAGATAAATTATTTTGTTTTAATTCTGATTATAATGACAGCTTATTGGAATCTTTCACAAGGAGAAAGTTGTAATGGGAACTTACTGTATTATTTTAGAAACAGAAATTGTGTTATGTGGTTTAGGGTTGAGAAGTAGTTCTCAGAGTGTTATCTAATAACCATAGGTCAAAACAAGACAGATCAGCCAATTAAGAGACTTTTATATAACCTATTCAAAATAATTTAGACTGAGGACTAGTAGAAAAGATGTAATTAGAGATGATGTTATACTACCAGTCACAAGCCCGCATAAGGCTTTTACAAATATTGCACTGGATGAAATCCAGAAGGTAAATTTTGCTACTATCCCTTTTCATAAATACTTGAGGCATGATCTGATAAAACCAAAAGATAAAAAAGTTAAAACAGTGCTTTCAACATCTTATAGAATAGGAAGTTAAATTTGCATATAAGGAAATTTTTTAAAAAATAACCAATTATTGATTAATAGTAATTACTGCAGTTCATTTTATGAAAGTCATGCCTAAGAGATTAATAAATGTTTAAGTTAATCCCAGCACTCGGGAGGCTGAGGTAGGTGGAGCGTTGTGAGTTCGAGGCCGGCTTGGGCTACAACGCGGCGCAAGGCCGACCTGAGCTACATAGTGCGACCCTGCCTCAAAAAAACCAGGGCCAGGAGTTTGGCTCAGTGGCTTAAGCGCCTGCCCTGGCAGGCGCAAGGCTGTGAGTTCAATAACCGGTGCCGCAAAATTTAAGTTAGATCAAAAGTAATATCCCAAATATCTCATTTTTGTAAGATCTACAGTTTTTGAAGTATAAATATTTTCACTAAATAGAAGCAATATCGATATCAATATGAAATTTATACAATTTTACGACTTAATAATTATTAAGCAACCTGCCAAGTAGCAATAATACATATTTCGCAAATATCCTAAAACTAATTCAAAATGATCAGAAAAGCATAATGATGATAATAGAACAGACAAATCCATTGACTGGAAAACACACAGATACCCAGATCCAATACTATCATACTATGCATTGTACTTTATTGCAAGTAAAATCTGAAGCTTTGTTACAGATGTACCTATTATATGGACTCCATGCCAAGAATGCCAAGAAATTATATAACACAATTGAAAGCACTTTTATAAGTGAAAGTGAATTTCACCTGCAGAGGTTTGCATAGCTGTAAGAAGCTGGCAAGGTTTCATGAGCTTATCAGTCTGACACACAGGAAAATCACTAACAATGATGGCCTTGTTAGGCTCATGTCTTGTAAGTGGCCTCAAAAAATATTCCTTTCTATTTCTTTTATAATGATGTTGTTTTCACATAACATCCATGAAAAATTACTTGTGTTTGAAATGGCTTATTCCTTCCTTCAAATGTCAGGTTATTAAATTTCTTTTTATTTCTCCATGGCACGCTATGATTATCCATTGTGTAGAAATGTCACAGAACAGCTGTGACCTTATGTTTGGAGACAACTGGCAAAACGAAGTGTCAGAGTCAGCAAAAATGGCATTTTCTGATGAAGTGAGCTGATTCTGTAACATTAATCATGTGTTTATAATCACTAATGTGGGTGTAGACCATTGAATACATGCTAACTAATAAAATTACTGTTTATCATAATGCTCTTCATTACCAATAAATTAGAACAAAGATTAAAGATGTAGTTAGGTCACCAAATGCAATAGCTAGATTATCCACATCAATAGAAAGATGAGCAAATCCTAAAGTTGAATTTACTTTATATCACATTTTAAAATTTGGAAACATCTTAATTTTTCAATCTTTATATACTTATTTTAGAATTAGGAGTAGAATTTTTAACTTTTAGCTATTATTGAATGTTCTCTAAATCTGCTTTGGTACTCATAATCTTAGTCCATTTAACATTAAATTTAATTTCTGTTAGTTCATCAAAAAGAACAGTTTGTGCTTTCAGTGTTTGATCATTTGACTAGTTTTTCAGGTCTGTATCTTGTAATGTGAACAACTACTTTGAAAATAACAGTATTCAATATATGACCCAGTGTTAATTTCCTATTATTTTGTTTTGAAACTCCATATTGGCATTTTTGTTCTTTTTTGTTTTTAAAATAAAAATTATTAAATAAATAAAATTTAAAATAGATTCTAACAATTATTTTATTAAATCGATAATTCTTATTACATACAAACAAAAATATAGTTTCTGTTGTTGAAAATATAATTAAATTAGGAAAATGGTATTGATCCCACTTATGAAGGAAGAGCAACCATAGTCTAATCAAAATGTAAAGGTCTCATCATTTAACAATTTATACACTTTTAAAATAAATTCATCTCATAAATTGTATTTGAGGCAATACTGTTTAAATACTGAAATAATATTTTGACATTGATAATCCAAAATTATGAAAAATATTATTACTTCTGTAATAAAAAGCAAATATTTACTTTTGTAATTTTCACTAAGTATAGTTTGGGGTTATTTGAATTCAAATGGTACATTTTTGGTCATTCTTTGCAATACTACAGATGACCACTGATCTATATCTCCAGCTCTTTTTAGTTAGATTTATTTTGAGACAGAATCTCACAATGTCTCTAAATTACGAGGGCTAATCTCAGCATGGTAATCCTCCTGCTTCAGCCTCCAAGAGTACTGGGATTATAGATGTGTGCTACTAAACCAGGCCAAATAATAATTTTGTTTGGGAATTTCAGAAGATGTAATTTGCTTTTAAATATACAGGTTTCAAAATGATCTAATAATACAGATTAATATATTGCTCACTGCCATTTTTAATTTATGTTAAAAAATACATTTTGATCATATAGACAAGAAAATAATGGCCAGATAGTGATTTTGCATTTGCTATAATAAAAATCATAAAAAAAATTTAGGGAGAATAATTATTTTTAAAAATTGTTTCATAATTGTCTGTTAAATCTTTATTAGTACATAAAAAATATATTCAGTATGGAGAATTGGTGTGTACATGTAACACACCTTAATTCTTTGTAATATGCTCATGGGGCCAAGATAAAGCATATCCCTGTGGAGAGTTCTATATCCCTAAGAACTTGCAGGAAAAAATATCAGCTAAAACATTTGTCATAAAGTTTTATTTAAAATAATTAGATGTACAATAATGAAAAGTCAGATTCTAGATTGGACAAATGGAATAATTCCTAACTAATCATATATAAGTAGAACTGGGAATAGATTAGGTATTTCTTACCTTCCCTACTGCTTCTAATATTCAGGACATTACCTGAGATGAAGCATTTGAAACATTAATTGAAAGCCCGAATAAACAAAAGCTATGCATAGAAAAGTTTGAGAGAAATTTAATAACATTCCAGAAACAGCAATGTAAGATTATTTAACTAGAATAAAAAACAAAATAAAATCAACTGGAGTCATCAAATTTAAAAGTAAGTTAAATCTAATCTTGTTAAGGTGAAGACAGAGTTAATGAACTGACAAGTTAAGAAAGGCAAAATTGTACATCAAAATAAAAACAATAGAATAAGAAAACATCGAAAAGTTAAAAAAACGGGAGTGATAGGATATTAAGTAATATATCTAGACTAAAAACATAGTTATGAAGGATAATATAATGCATTGGTGAATATTTTACAGAAATGCTAAAACAAGATTTTCTTATTTTTCTTAACTATACACAGATGATACAGCTAGTCACTAAGTCTCTTAGCAAGGAAAAAGAAGAAAGAACAAAACTAAGGAAAAATTTTAAAACACAAAAACAGATTTTTGAGAACACTACATGATAATAAACATTTTTAATATCCAAAATATATAAAAGTAAACATTTACGAAGTTTAGAATGAAGTCCATAAAACGCTGAAAACACACAGAATTAAAAACTTTATGTGTTAAAAAAACATAAAATGAGTTCAGTCATACAAACCATGCAAATGTTAATAAAAAACTCAAAACTTATTTCAAACTACAATTTTGGCAAGAAATAGAGTATGACAGATGAAAATTCCGGTAATAATGAAGACAAAGGTTTTTTCTTTCACTGTTTCTGATAGAGTGAATTTATCATATTTTGAGAAAAATTTGTCAGCGTCTAATTAAAGTGAAAATGTGCACTACTTCTGACTCAGCAGTTTAGCTCTCAGTTGAGCGCCCTTTTGAATCTGCAATGAGCGTAGAAGACACACAAGCCTGAGGGTTAACTGGGTGACACTAAAAATAAGGTTATAATGGAAACCCTGGGGACGACACCTCAGTCGGCAAAGGAAGAATTACTATATAAAATGTTTCCCATTTAAACAGCTGAATACTTACCTTGTGAAACATGTAGTTCATAATTATATAAAAATAAAATTAGATTATAATATACAGTCAAGAATGGAAAATAGGATACAAATTAGATATAAAATGTTCATAATTGATATAAAATACATTGTTTATATAAGGATATTTGACTTATGAGTAAAACATTAAAACATTTGATTAAAGAAACAAGGTTAAATACATGGTGCTAACTGACTTTATATTTGGAATAGGAAAAAGGGCTTATGATCTTTAATAAATTTTAGCTGTGGTACTACTTTGGAGGAGTGCAAGAAGCAATAAAAATAATATATATTATTAATCATTATTTCTGAGCTTGAGAGTTATGTCTTATAATTTATAATACATTCCTTTAACTTTCACATTTCTGAAAAAGCAAATGTAGATTTTAATGAAAATTCAATGTCTCAATTTAATGCTCAAACTTGCTCTCTCTACACCATAAAATGAGACAGAGCAAGGTATTATTCAGGTCAAGGAATTATTTAATAGCATGAACTTGAGATGAATCTGGTATCTCATGTAAAAACAATAAATAACCAATCACTAAATGTATTTATTTAAGAAAATGCAGCTGTTAGGTGAATTTTCTACTTTATGACATTGGCCTTCATAGATTTCCTCTATACAGAAGAATTTCACCAGCCACAAAGGAAAAAAAAAGTTCATCGTTATGTCTTTGTGTTAGAGACTTTCAAGTCTCTTCGTGTTCAAACATGAACACGCGTTTCTCTCATCCTGCTGAGATCCGCCAAGCTGCAAATCTGTGCAAAGACCCCATGATAGCAGCAGTTATTATGACCATTAAAAGCAACCCTCTGAATTCCAGAATGGGCTAAAGGAAGGCCCTGTGCTACCAGTCATTAATTCTGCTCATATGTGCAGCTCTTGAGATTTTAGTACTTTAAGCTGAACAGTATTTTTAGTAATATAAAAGTAAAAGTAATTTAACCTTGTAAAGGCTGTGAAGACAGACTATCAAGTCATTAAAAATAAATAGGCTACTTTGAAATGGCCGACTGAGAAAAAGTCTCAGGGAAGTAAAAACGTCTGTTATTATGTCCTACTTCCAAAGCATGCAAGAATCACAGCCAAGAATAAGATCGCTGTGTGTCTCTTTGTCCTCTGCAAATTGAAAATATGCTTTGAAGAATGAATGTTATATTGCTATATTTAATAAGTTTCTGAATTTTAGGTATGAGTTCCTGATTGAATAAATTCAAGTTGTGATTATGATTCTTTTCTGTGTCTACAGGTGTAACACTCACTTATTTTTTATGTAATCGTTGATTCATCGGATAAATGTCTTTTATTATTTAGATGTTACAGCATCAGTTAAAGAAACAGACAAGTCAGAGAAGCTCCATGAACTTACTCAAATGCAAGCAGAACTGTTAAAATTCATTGAAGATCTGTTAAAGTTTGAAAAAGTTACCTTTTATTTGTGATGATTTAACACACAGATGCATTCATTGATCTAAAGCACAAAAGCTACCAAATTTGATGGGAAACCTTTTGTCTCCTAACACTTTTTCAGATACTTCTGAAAGAAGGCTCAGCTACAAAAAAAGAAGTAAAAGAGACACTGAAATATAGATAGTCTTAATTTATCAAATTAATAAGTGTATTCAGTTAAGTGTCCATGCTTTCCCATTGATGTCTTTCTTTGACAAATGGCAATTATGTTCTCTATGCAGGAAAGTGACAATTATTAGGTTCTGTAAACAAGCTAGCCTTCCTGTCAAATACTTATTCTCAGTTTAACACTCTGCTTTGAAGTG
>RJWM01022329.1:0-33996 GCA_004363535.1 Dasyprocta punctata | reverse complement strand
CCATCCATTTAGAAGAAAGGTTGTTCTCTAAATCTAACTCAATTTTTTGAATATAGGAGATAGATAATACTGCCTATACTTTATGCATATCCTTTCTTCAAAAGGACTTCAGTCTCAAGCTTCTCCACTAGCTGAGAAATCATTTGTTAGTAAGTAAACATCCTCTGGTGTTTTGAACTATCCATTAGACAATTAATTCCCAGAAGATAAACCTGAGTTTTGGAACTATTCACTACAGTAATGGTAAAAAAAAAAAAAGAAAGAAAAATATCAGATGTTCTGCACAATCCCTAAGGCAGTACTCTAAATATGAGCTTCCTGAAGCTATCTACATCTAATGTTTAAAAAGGACCTGGACATGTAGGCCTAATTAGATTTAACTCTAAAGGCATATTCTTGCTCCAGAAAGTGTGAAGCCTTTGGATTAACTATTAGGTTTGTTAGAGAAATACACTGTGAAAGGTTAAATTAAACAAAAAATGTATTAGAATGAAAGACACATTGTCATTCATCCTCCTCTAAATACTCCCTCTTGTTTTGAACACACTTACTGTTCTTACCTCTTTCTGAAGCAGTTCTGAAAGTTGTGTTTTGTGAATGTCTTTGGGAGGCAACTAGAGTGTATGTTAATGCCAAGTGTGGCCCATGAGAGGGTGGGCCTATGGAAACATCACAGTGTGTTCTCACTCACTTTATGCACCAAGTCTTACAAGGGTGACTTCTGGCTGCTCCCCAAACCAAATAACCATTAACGGTAAAATTTTAAATCAACTGAGGACATCCAGGCAACCATGACAGTGCAATGAAAGACACTCAAGGAAGAGGACTTCTAGAATTGTTTCAGAAAGTGGCAAGAATGATGGAATAAATGTGTTTCAAGTAATGTGGAATATTTTCAGGAGGATGAATGGTAATGTATCTTTTATTGTAATACATTATTTTTAAATTTATACATTATGGGCAGGAGAGGCAGAGAACTGCTGTAATCCCAGCACTTGGGAGACTGAGGCAGGAAGATCTCACCATGAGTTTGAGGCCAGTCTGAACTATACAGCGAGATCCTGTCTCAAAAACAGAAACAAACAAAAATGATGTACATTCAGTATAGTTTTTCAGTCACATCACATAGTTTTTCCTCTACTCAGTCTACTTTTTCTCTCATCAGGTTTAGATTTAAGAGGTACTACTTAATAAAGACACTTCACTTTGTACTGCAGCCAAGAAACTATGTTTCTTGAGAACTTAACCTACAACACATGGTATCAGTGTAAAACAACAGACGTGAATATTTTTATAAAATACATGTATTTCAATGGATGATTTTTTCTTTCTTTTTATTAGTCATATTGTTACACTTTAGATACACAAAATGATCACATTTATCATAGGGAATTTGTACCTGTGCATGAAGTATTTTGATTCTTCTTTTTCCCCAGTCACTTCCCCTCCCATCAACTCCTCTTTCTGTCTGTATTTATGAAAGCTTTGTTTGCATTTTTCCTTCTATTCTCTTTTTTTCCTTGTTCTTTCCTTTTCTCTCTCCCCTCCTCTTGTTCCCCTTCCTATTAGAATATTTTCTTCCTGTTTCCTAACATAGATTATACATTGTGGTCCTTATTTGTTCCTTTAGTTTCTCACACCAGAGAAACAATGTAATATTTAAACCTGTATGTCCAATTTATTTCACTTAAGTGTGCAGTCTCAAGGTGCATTCAGTGGATGTATGATAGGGCACAGCTATTCTAGAAAGTAAGATGTCAGAGGCAGATGAATCCAGATTTGTATGAAGTAAGTGTAGAAGTTTCAAATATAAAGGCTGACTTGATACTCATCTTTCTGCTGATAATTGAAATACATTATTTTCATTCTTGAAAAGGGTGTATTTTGTACAAGCAAAAATACAACTTTACACTGTCTTGCAGTTTACATTCTTAAAATGTTTACATTAAAACTGAAAAAATATTAAGCATATATCCAAAAAATTGAGTAGATATTTATTTTTTTATTTTTATTTTTTTAAATTTTATTTTAAAGATAGTAAAAATCCAACAAAACACAACAGAATAAAGTCAATCAAAACAAAACAGTAGAACTGGTGCAGAACTTCAAAGCAAGATACTAGGAAAACAATAGTTGCTACAGTATATCTTGTTATCTTCACAATAGTTGACCATTCCATCAGGTATAGCAAAATCAAACCAAAAACAAAACAGAACAAAACCAATCAAAACAGAATACGAAATAAAGCAAAAAAAAAATCAATCAGAATAAAGCAAAACAATGAGAATAATCTTGAGCCTCAAAGACAAGACAGAAGAGAATCCCCCATATTTGCTACATTGCCTACTGTCATCTTCCAAAGAGATGCTCAGACTGCTGGCCCTAGGCCTGCAAAATCAACCAAACAATACAAGCATTTAGTTGTTTTATGTACCTTAGTTGCTATCAACTTAGTCTGTCCTCCGAACCAGCAGGTTGCTAACAGGGAGGGGTGGGAGTGGGGGTCTTGATTTTTAGCCCAGGTGCCAGTAGGCACATGGGAGGCATGGATCTTTCTCTTCCTGGAGTCCACGACAGTCACGTCACTCACCAGAAAGACAGGCTAGTTGTCTTCTTGAGTAGATATTTAAATTGAAGGCATTTTTGATGAATTCTCTGCAATAAAATTTTGTGGACAGTATTGGAAAATTACTTCTGGTATTTTACAGAACAGTGTACAACATGTAGCATTCCATTAAGGACCAAGCAATATTCACATGAAGAACCAAAAAATTCTTTTTCTGCCAAACTTTACAAAATATCTAACATTTTGTAATTCAAATTATGTAAAGACTGTTTGGGATCATAACATTCCAAATATATGACAATTATAATTTCATCCTAATAGGTGTTAGGTGTTACTTGTTCTCAAGTTACTGTGGTCCAAAAAGGAGAGCTAAATCAGTTAAAATAAACTAAATATTTAATTTTTTGTCAACAGTACTTTAGATTGTGACTTGCAGTGGAAATATTTGTCATAGGTAGTTCTACTGTAACAACATACAGCTTTCTATATAAACTTTTATAAGAGAAAAGTTTGAAAAAATTAAAGAGATGAAAAAGCTACCACAAAGAACAACAGAAAAATGTTTTCCTCCCAAATTTATCTGCAGGTGTAAAAGTTGAGGCTACAAGCACGATGAAGCCGATACGAAAGGAGGTTGAGTGCTATATTTAATTCTTACTTTATGCAACTCTTGCTCTTTGCAAGCATAGCTATAGTCATGTGCATAAAATTATAACCCAACTCATTTGAAATCAAGCACCTTGCAATTACCTCAAAGAGTGTTAAAATTATAATGCAAAGCTCTGTGCTCTATAAGCAGTCCTCCATTGTGCATTAAGGCTTTCTTTTAATACAGAGATGAAGTGTTTGAGAGTTATGAACCACTGGATTTAACAAAGATCATTTGACAGTTGCCTTCTGCATTTTTTTGGTTTGGGGATCTTCTACTTCACTGGGTTGCTCAGTAGTTTAGAGTTCTTGAGCAGATTCTTTGTTTTTGAATCAGTCTCAAAATCATCTGAACTTTCAGGACCAGATGAATCATCCTCAGCAGCAGCAGCAGCAGCAGCAGCAGCACCAGCAGTGGCAGCAGAAGCATAAACAGCAGCAGCATCTGTGGCCACACACTGTTCTCCATCATGGCCTGAAAATTCACTGTCCATTTTTTGCTGATACTGAGACTCCAGTTTTTCATCGTTCTTCTTGTGTTTTTTGTCTGCTAGGAAATGGGATGTTGATCTGTGATCTCCTATAACATGACGACCTGCGTGTCCTTTCTTTCCTGCACCCCTAAGTCTGAGGGACCTTAGTTTTCTCTCTTCACTGCCTAGGTCTGCTGCCTCCCAACTGTTAGATCCAAGTTCGTCATCACAGGAAGCTGAATGCTTCACTGTGCGAATGAGACTCCCCGACCTTGCTCATGCTTGCTGGGATCCTGGCAGGAATTGGGATCACCTTGGTGTTCTCCTCAGGCCTGACACCAGCAGCCAACAACCCCAGCAAAGCTGCTCCAGAATGCGGAGGCTCCCGGGTACAGAAGGAAATTTTAAGCAGCTAAACGACTCCAGATGGTATGCAAAATTACTTGAAGCTATTGAGCTGAAGAATATATTTTCTGATACATTTGAGTAAGTTTAGTGACCCATTACAATAAGAATTTTCTAAAGTGAGATGGCAGAAGTATAACATGTGTGCTCTTATGGTAAATGCTTTGCACCTTAATAAATTTATTGTGATATTATGAAATTACGAGCTGTACATATGTGCATTGTGTAATTAGGGAAGTTTTCACATAACTACAGATTGATACCTAAACAAACCACAGCTACACGGGAGACATAATACATCTTTCACCCTATAGTGGCTACATATTCCACTTCATAATCTTTTTATGCATCAGGGCATTTCCTGACCCTTTCCTCCCATCACTGGGTCACCACTGATGTATTTTCTATCACTAGATTTGTTTCCATATTCTAGAAAAGCACATAATAGAGCATTTAGTATGTACTTTTTATGGTTTAGCAAATAAAATTTGTCTACATATAAACACAGTATATGCATCTGTTTAACTGATGATGGACAATTACTTTATTTCTCAGTGATACTGATAGTTTTTCCATGAACTTATTTTTGATATTTGTATCTTCTTTGGTAAGTAATTTGTTCAATTTTTTTTACATTTTTCATTTGGCTCTTCATTTTCTGATAGTCAAACTTTAACAGTTTCTACAAATTCTTTTATGTTATTAAGCATATATATTTTGCAACAATATTTTCCCATATATACACTTTTGCCTTTTTTCTTAAAATGTTTTAGAAACAGCAAATATTTTATAATTTACCAATTTCTCTTTTATTTTTCCTGATTTGAGTCATGTAAGTGAAAAATCTTTGTCTTGCACAGCATCACAATTTTTCCAATATTTTCCTCTAAATGTTTTTTAAAACATAACTAAGACTGGAACAATAACCTGAATAAAATCCTATAAATATAAGCATTTTAGAAAAATATGGGGGAATATGTTACATTCTTTCTTATAAATGATATTTTTAAAAGCAACTCTAAATACCATCCCTTAAAGAAAACAGTACTAAGTGGGATTTCATCGCATTTAACACTGTTTCAAGGATTTAAAATACAAACTCAGACTGAAAGATTAAATGTAATAAACTTTCAAAACCCAAAAATAAAAATATAAAAATTACAAATTGGAAAATTATTGTACAAATAAGAAATCATATGTAGAGAAAAAAGTATAAAAGATACTAGACATCATTTAGCAGCAAAGGAATACAAATAAAAATATCAACATGATACTCTGCACATACATTTAAATAGTTTAAGTGATAGTAAAATTTTTTAAAATCTCACAGTATGAAAAATGTTAGAGCATTTGAAATGTGATACATTGCTCAGGGGAAAGTTAAATGACAAAACTGCACTGGAAGTACACTGTTCACATCAATTGAAATAAAAAAATATATATTAAAACCCCTAAAACACTCTCACAATCTACTCAAATAAATACTTTTATGTATTGAAAATTCTATACAAAAATCATTATCATTCTACTGTTTGCAACTGTCCTTAAATTGGAACAAATCAGAAAATTGAATATTAGTAGTAAAAGGAAACAACTCAATATAAACAATAAAC
Source organism: Dasyprocta punctata (assembly GCA_004363535.1). Taxonomy (NCBI): domain Eukaryota; kingdom Metazoa; phylum Chordata; class Mammalia; order Rodentia; family Dasyproctidae; genus Dasyprocta; species Dasyprocta punctata. Next base: position 28,291 of record RJWM01022329.1, on the reverse strand, counting down.
TGCATAAATCTCAAATGAATTATGCTGAATGATATACAACAAACTAAAACGGTTGCAAGATCTCTAAGCTTATAGTCAAATTTCCTTAAATACCATCTCTGTGACATTTTACAGAAGCAAAAGAAAGTTATAGAAGTTAAGGAACTAAAAAAGAGAGTTAAAGAGTTAAAAAGATCATTGGTCAAGAGGTAGTGGAATATGGAGAAGAGTTAAATATAAAACATATGAATCTTGTGAGGAATGTTTTAGATCTAAGCTATGATATTCTACCACTGGTTACCAAAAGACTCATATCTCTGTCATTATAAGATTATATATTTTCATCACTTAGATTTCATTAGACTTAACAACTCTATTTTAGTCATCTTGAACATGACTCTCACAGTTTATAGGAGGAGAGGTTTATTTTGTTTTACTGTCTCAGCTGGTTCAATGGCTCCCTCCAGAACATCAGTGGCTAGTTCCAAAGCAAAAATGGCATGGAGGAAGGCCTAAGAAAGGAAAACTGCTCACATCATGGTGGCCAGGAAGCTGAGAGAAGAATGGAGGAGCAGAGAGAAGAAAGCACCCTTCTAGGACACATCCCCCATGAACCACCTCTTCTATCCAAGACACTCTTTCCACCTCCAGATAGCACAATCAGCTATAAATTCACAATGGAAAACCCCACTCATGGGTAAAGTACCCCAATGATGCAATCATCTTCCAAAAGCTCCATGTCAAACGGATATTTTAAATCTAAACAAGTGCATTGCTGAAAATTCCAAATCCAAAGCCTCCTATGAGACTCAAAGCAAACCCTTGTATTTGAACTCCTGTAAAAATCAAACAAGATGTTTAAGATCTACAACATGCAATGACTAGTACAAATGAGTTTACGTTTGAGATGATATTTAACATACAAGATCCTTGGTAACAAAACAAATTGTAAAATTTTTTTCAAAGTGAAAATGGTGTTTGAAGTATAAAATTCTTAGTAAGTAGAACAAATGGTAATTTTGCCTTTCAAAAATAAAATAATCTAGATAATTAAATTACTTGTATCATAGACATAAGTATATTTTCATATATGTATATTTGGAAGCTATTGCAGTATTAAAGTAAATTCTTACAAGTCTTATAAAATTTTATCTACATAAAAATCATAAGATGGCATTAAAAACAAAAATAATTGCATTGACACAAAAGTTACCTTTGTAAAATTTGAAAAAAATTGATACTTTTTACATAATTGAGTATCTTTCACCCTTAATTTTTAAAAACAGCATAAATAAAAGAACATGTTATTATTACTCCATAGAAAATGGTTGGGACAATATCAAATCTTGTAAACAAAATATAAGAATATAGAAAAGAAAGTTATAATGCATATGAAGTAAAAGCAAGATCATAGTTGGGTTAGCTTGTACAGCTGCTATGATTCCTCTCTCTTTATAGCTCCAGGATGCATTCTTTAAAAAGTTTTATACACTGTTTTTTCACCTCCTACTTCTATAAACTCTCTTTCTCAGCACAGTAGACTCATGATCTTGGGTATTGTAAAATGGGATTGTTAAAATATTGATTTCCCAAATGAGCAAAACAAGTGACACTGTATAAATATTTTATGCTCTCTATTGTTCTCTGTCATTACTTCCTCATTGTGAGAAGCACCAGGGGACGGAACATGAATTCCCTCACCGTTCTGTTTATTATGGTTAACAGAGCAAATGATAAATTGTTACAGCTCTGCTTAAGTTCACCAAAAGCAAATTACTACTTATATAAACCATTTTCTTTCTTAAATTCCACAAACTAATTATTAGTTCTGTATAAAATAACAACTATCAGAGTAAAATACAGTTGCTAACTACATTTTAATGCAAAAATATCTATTTTTAAATAAAATGGCTGAAAAGTGATGTTACCTAACAGCAGCAAAAAAAATCTTGCAACAAAATATGGAATTTAATTTAAATAAAATATGTAGAAATTTGAAGAGAAATTGCATGGATCATTCAACAGAAGTTTGACTTTCTACTATTGATATAATCTAGCTTTCTCTTTCAGTTTGTACACCTAGTTTTCATCTTTTATGTTTGTTTGTTTTTATACCTTTATATTCTTAAAGCAGAAATTTTTAAAAATCCTCTTTTAATTAATTTAAGACAGATGACAATAAATCTCACTACTATTAGTAATTGTCTTAATATGAGTACACTTCCAATTAAAATAGCTGAATTTTCCAAAACCAATTTATTGAGATGTTGATATTCTGTTATGTTCTTAGATTTATCTAGGAAGTCAGGTAGCTTCTCATATCTGATTCTGCATTGAGTATGCTATTTTACATGGTGCAAAAATCTATCCAAATAGTGGTAATTTAAGAAATTAGTAACGCCCTTTTCAGTTAATTATCAACACATTTTCATTCCATTTAAAAGATAACCATTTCAACTGGCTATTAAAAATACTCTACAAATAATCTTCGTGGAGATTGCTATCATAATTAGTTCTCAGCATTAGATGTTTGATGCATTTTCCCTGATTTATCAGATATAATATCAAAATTGCATAAATTATGAGTAGTTATCTAAAATTAATAATGCTGAGTACATCACCCAGGACATTCATAAATGAACTTCTTAAAAAAAGTTCTTTTTTCTTTTTTTGTGGCAGGGTCTTATGATGTATTCTAAACTGGCCTTGCATTTTCTAGGTAGCTTCTCCTGCACCTAAATCTGAAGTGGTGGGATTACAAGCATGTATCACTATGCCTAGAATAAAGTACAACTTTTAATTTTATTTTAAGTGTAATGCAATAAGGAATGTACTGATTATACTTTCTATTTGGCACCATGGCTTTGATTCATGTAGATGTAGTAGTTTTAACTATAATATATTTTGTATCATCAAATATCAATACACTGAAAATGGAAAATTTCATCTGGTTTTATTTTTCAAAAGTTTTTAAACATGATGACCCACAATATTCCATTGATCAGTTATTGAGAATTCTTCCATTAGGATAATTTGACTTTTGAAATAAATCTGATTTCTGGCTGTTTGTAAAACTATTTCACTTTATTTCACTTTCTTGATGACAAAAATTTATAAAATGCTAAATGCAAAGGAGATTTCAGATTTTACTTTTTATATTATTATCAAAAGCATTGAAATTCATAATTCGTAAATGACTATTGTGTCTATATAATAATTTTGCTTAGTTTTAAGTCTTTTAATTAAAATTAGAATTGTGGTAGACAAATCTCAGCATATGTGCCTCAGTTTATCCAATTGCTAAATTAAATATCATGTAAACTTATTTAAGGCGACAATATCATGTGATAAAAGAGAAAAATTTTACAAAGAGTATTTTTAAAATATTATAGAGTGTTTGTTAATAAATGTGCGTAACAGGAAAAGCAAAACTTGTGTAAATATCTTATTACTAACTTTATTGAGACATGTGATTAATACAAGTTATCTTTGGCCTCTACAGTTACCTGAGGTGCTTAAAGAGATGGCCATTAGCTTCCAGACATTTATCAGTATGGTGAATTGCTGAAATGTATATTCAATTTTTGGCACTCTCTCTCTCTCTCTTTCTTTCAGTCTAGATATCACTTAAGCAAATACTGCAAATATAAGGTTACTAGACTACTGAGAATTCAGAGAGAGAGAGAGAGAAAGTAAGCAAAATATTTAGGTAAAGAACAGTAGCATTTATATTAAAATGGAGACACTAAGTGTATCAGAAGAGAAAATGGACAGAAATCTTGAAGACATATGTGTAGGCAGAGAATTCACGAACAAAACCCAAACTGCACAGAAACTACTACAAAGACTCAACAAATGGGACCCTGCCTTTTAAAAAAGCTTTTGCACAACAAAAGAAATCACCAACAGAGTAAAAAGAAACCTACAGAGTGGGAAAAAATTATAGCTAGTTATTCCTCAAACAAAGGGCTTATATCTAAAACATATGAAGAACTGAAAAAAATCAGACCTCCCAAATTCAAAGACCCAATCCAAAAATGGGCATCTGAGATGAATACACAATCTCAGATGAAGAAATACAAGTGATAAATAAATGTATCAAAAATATTCAACGTCATTGGTCATTCAAGAAATGCAAATCATAAAGAACACTGAGATTACTGAGATTTCATGTCACTCCAGGAAGAATGGCTATCATCAGGAAATCAACCAATACCAAAAGCTGGAGAGGCTGTGGGGGAAAAGAAATACTTCTCCACCATTGGTGGGAGTTAAGACTGGTGCAATCACTGTGGAAATCAGTATGGAGATTCTCAAATAGCTAGAATTAGAGGTCTTATTCAACCTTGATGTTTTCCTTCTGGGTATCTTCCAAGAAGAAGTTTACCACAGTGATATATGTACACCCATGTATAGCAGCACAATTCGTAATAGCTAAATCTTGGAAACAACCCAAATGTCCAACAACCAAGCAATGGATAAAAAAATAAGTGATCATTTTATTTGACACTTTTATAGGTAAATTAATGCAACTCGAGACTATACTCATATGTGAGATAAATCAGACTCACATGTGTAAACATCGTATTGTCTCCCTAGTGTGAGAAACTGTAAAAGTAAATAAGATCCAAAATGTGCAATAGATATTGTGAAACAGGAAGAAACTGTCAAAAGGAAAGAGAATCTGGATGGGCAAAGGAGAAATTAGAAAGGGAAAAGAAAAAAAAATATATATATATACAAGAGAGTTAAGATAGTTATACCACTAATTTCTCTGAGCTCGTTGAAAAGAAAGGTTTATGCTAATAATTTATGGACAATATTTTCATGCCTGTATCTTGTACTCTGAGTAACTACTTTGAAGCTAAATTACACAATCTATTAACCATTGTTACTCTCCCATTATCTTGTTATAAAACTTTGTTTTATTTTTCTCTTTAAAATGAAACTCAAAAAAGAAAAATAACATTTATATGCAATGCTACATTTATTAGAAAATTGAGTTAGCAAAATACTTTGCTAAAACACAGAGTAGCTAGACTATGAGTATAAATGTCTTGATACTTAATGCTCATATCTCAAGTTAACTGGAAGAATAATCATCATTTTTATATGAGTGAACAATTAATAATTAAAATTACTCAATTACTGAGAATGTCTCAACTCAAATGATTTAATAGAGAAGTTCTATTTCTGGTCAAAATGACCCATAGGTTAATAAAAACAATATAAAACTTGGTTCTCTAAAATGTTCTTAAGAACCAGAAAACAAGACCAAATAAATGTAACAAAATAAATCCCTATCACTCTACAGAAAGTAACACAACGCTTTGGGAGAAAGAAAATAAAAAACAAAAGACAAAAAAAGTTGATCTGTCTAGACTTGCAGATAGTGCCAATAGATTCTTTTGTTTTTTCCTAATTACGAAGACATGCATGTAAATAGCTTTTAACAAATGTGATACAAGAGAAATTTTAAAGTGCTGACCAAAACTCTATGGAAACAGTTATTTGTATAATCACTAAAATTTGTCTCAATTTTTAGGAAAAAAAGTTGGGTTTATTCATTACCAAGGAACTTGCACTTCAAATCATTATAAAGGAAGTTTTCAGACTGAAAAAAAATATAGCCAAACAAGTTTGACCTACCTAACAGAAAAAAAAAAAAAAAAAAAAAAAAAAAAAAAAAAAAAAAAAAAAAAAAAAAAAAAAAAAAAAAAAAAACATGGCAAGAAGTAAAAAATACTTGGTTTATATATTGATTTTATTAGTCTTGATATTGAAAGTAATAGTCTAACAAGTCTATTTTAAACAGTTATAATAACATGTTTGTGGGAATTAAAGCAAATATAAAAATGAAATAGGGACTCATTATATGAAAAAAAGTTTATAATAGTTTCCTAGCATTGTAATAACAAATTGCCACAGACTTTATAGCTTAGAGCAACAGAAATTTATGTTCCCACAGCTCTGGAGTTTGGAGTCTGAAATCTGAGACTTAGCAGGACATAGTCCCTCTCAAGTTCATAGAGAAAAGTTTGTTTCTTGACTGCCTCCTGGTCTCTGCTGGTTGGCAGTCCTTGGCTTGCTTTTGATTATCCTGCATCACCCTAAGTTCTGCGTTCATGATCACCTGTTTGCCTTCCCTCTACTGTGCTAATAAATTTGTGAGCAAATTTTCCTCTTCTTATAGGAATATCCATCTGATAGCATGTGTACTTAGCCAGATATGAGCTGAAGTTGGGGAAATGGCAGTAGGGTCCTGAGAAGAGGAAATCCTACACACAGATAGTGGCCTAGAATTCCTAAGTGTGTGGTATCAAGATCCTGAGATGTGCACATGAAACTCCCTTGAAATCACCTCCCCTACCTAGTCTTACACCTTTTGATCTCACATAGCCACACCAAGGTCTGAACTTCTTGGTGATTTATGGCACCCGTATACAATAATTAAAGCTCACTGACATGCATTTGCATTGTTACTCTGAACCCATACCGTAAGTTTTTCAGCCAAGCTGGTTCCAATTAAGAACAAGGAAGTGCAAAAAACGCTGATTTCTAGGGTGAGGATGAGTTCACCTGCTGATTGGAAAGGATCCCCTTCAGTTACAAGCCGCAACTACTCCCCCAAGTTCTAGGAAAAACAAAAGAGAAGCCAAACCCAGACCCCACTGCAGCTGCCATCTCGGGGTGCTGCCCCCTTTAGGACTCACCCCACACACCCTAGGTCCTTTGCAGAGTTGTCATTTGGATCTCTCCAAAGTGTACCAAGCCTGCAACCCAGTTTCTGCCGCTGCCGCTGCCTGCTGTCCCTCCTCAGAAATAAACTGTCTCTAATTAAAGAAGTGCTTGCCTAAAATGATATCATGCTTGTCTCCCAGTAAACTGGCTTGTTGAGCCCACGACTTTCTACTTAATTTTCTAAGACCTTGGAAATATTCTCTAGGAGAATCTGAGAGCCAAGACAGATTCACAACACAGATCATCATCCAGTTGAAAGTGATCCAGACTTTCTGGTATCACATGGTTTTTCACTTAAAGCCCACCTTAATTCAGTATGAAGTCATTTTATTTATATCTACGAAGATCGTATTTCCAAATTAGTTCATGTACACATTTGCAGGCTGGAGTAGAATTACTGAGGGACATTTTCAACCTAGTATAAATTACAAATTAGAAAATTAAGGTAGATCATTGTAAATCATCCATATTAGACACAAAGTTGTATAATATTATTTGAAAGCCAACAGTGGCATATTAAAGGTGTCTATTGTAAATTTAATGTATGTATTGTAAATTTAAAAGTGGTACATATAAAAAGCAATAAAAACAAAATGGAATTTCAGTTTATTATACAGAAGATAGAAAAAAAGAAGAAAAACAAAACCAAATACTACAAAATAGTGCCAATATAAAACAACTACCATGATTGTATATGAAAAATAATATTAACTGCAACATTCAAAGTGTAAATAACATAAACAAATAAAGCACAATTTCAAGATGCATTGCATAGAATAACTGAATTAGCTTCTATCAATAAATATACTGTATAAGCAAAGTAAGATATGTGCTAAAAAAGAAAAGATAAAATGGGAACAGAAAAGGGATGAAAAAAGTAATTAAGATGTGTTGTGTACATGTACCAGCTCCCCATGAAGAATGTAATCATAGTGTGCTACAAAATATGCTTATAAAAATAAAAACTGAAAAAGAAAAGACTCAGTTGACTTAAAATTTCTAGAGAAGGGGCAAATATATAGGTATATCACTGGTAGAGAAAAATGAATCAATGATATTGGATACAGATTAGTAGAAACCATACAATCTGAGGTAGAAATAAGAAAAATTCATTTTAAAGAAGCCTCATGAAAGTGTAGATTGTCACCATGTGGACTGAGTTACACATAATGATGTCTCAGGAAAAGAGAGAAACAAACAAAAAAAGTAGAAGAAATATTGACTGAAATTTAATAGCTAATGAAAGATCACTAATATATCAGTCTAGAATTAGGAACATGGTCCACACATCCACACATCCACAGTCAGACACATCATCATCAAAATTTTGAAGGAACAAACAGTACTGAAGCTAGTTTGAGGAAAATAACTCACAAAGCAAGAAACCCAAATCATTTCAAAAATTCTGTTCTTACCATAATCAGTGAAGGTGGAAGAGGCAAGTGGGTGACATATTTAAGTGCCAGAATAAAAAAAAATAGACAAAACAATAAAAACTACTGTCAACAAATAGCTTCTGTAGAATTATAGATTCAAAAGCAAGGTTAAAATAAAGACATTCCTAGATAAACAAAACTCAGAGAATTAGTAACTAGTCAACCTGTACTATAAGAATTCCTAAAGGAAATTGTTTATACTGAAAGCAAGTGACAAAACACAGTAATTCAAATCCAAACAAATGATGAGAATCAATAAAGGAAATAATGCAAGCAATTAGAAAAGACACTAAAATTCTGTACTTTTTTCACTCCTATCAACAGGCTTAATGTGCAGTTGCATAAAACAGTATGCTTATCATTTGCTTTGTTGGAATTGGAACATAGAGAAATATAATGTGTTTGACAACAATACCAACAAATAGGACTCTGAGAACAAAAGTGTATCATGGTGAGAAAAAAGTTGCAGATAAGAACTGAATGTGCAAGGACAGATGAAAAGAACAGGAAAAAGAGTAAATATAAGGCTAATATAACCAATTCTATAAATGCTTGTCTTATCTCAGTACTTTCAGGAGACAAAATTATATAAAATGAAAATTAATAAAAATGTTTGTTACATATTGCTATGTTTTGTGTCTGGATGTCCCCTCATACACTCATAGGGTTTTTTCAGAGGTAGATAGAAAGAAGGTTGTCTTCTTTTCTCTTGTTTTTGTTATCTTCCACTGCCATGAGCTGCAGACAATTATGGACTGAAATTCTACAAACTGCAAACTAAATAAACCTTTTACTCTGTAGCTTTGGGTGTCAGGTATTTTGTCTCAGCAACAAGAAAATTAATTCAGATAGATAGATAGATATAGATATAAATACTCTAAATATCAATAATAAGAAACCAGGAGTGGAGCTGTCATATGGAACCATATAGTAGTAGTTTATATATTTAAATATTTGTAAATTATTACATATTGGAAATAGAATACATTAGAATGTGTATAAAACTCTTCAGAAAAACAGCCAAGGGAATATGTAAATAAATAGATTTATTCTCAGGAACTGGTTTAAGTGATTCTTGACCAGACTGAAATTTACCGGATATTGGATATTGGTCTAATCCATTTTGATAAAAAATTCCTCTATGAATTTGAACCTGTGAAAAATAAGTTATTTGCTTTCAGAATGTAATGGTAGGAAAAACATAGGAAAAAATTTATAGACATTTGTATTGTAATCAGTATATTAAGGCATTGGTACAATACCAGTCGAATAGATCAATGAAGCATGATTGAAAGCTAAAGAACATACCGTACACTTATAAACAATTGATTTTCAACAAAAGCTTGATGAGGAATGAATTCCCACATTTGCATGATAATTGCAAAATAATAGAAACCACAAACAAAAACTGTACTTAAATATAAATCATATATAAATAAAATATAAATCATACCATGAACAAAAATTGTACTTAAATATAAATCTTAAAACTATAACATTTTCAGAAAAGAACATAGAAAGACTTGGTTTAGTCAAAGAATTCTCACAGTCATCATGTAAGTGATGCTCCACACACACACACACACACACACACACACACACACACACAAAGATTCCTTAAAGGATTAACCATGGAACTCTGGTAGCAGATATTAACAAAATATTTAAACATATTTGTATAATGTAGGATTTCTACCCAGAATACATGAAATCTCTTATTAATCAATAAGAAGTGATTAAATTGATCAAAATAGGTCAATGATTAGAATAGATATTTCACTACAGAACATATATGAATGACCAAGAAGCACCATATTAAAAGATATTCAGCATCATTTGACAATAGACAAAATGCACATTAAAGTCATGTAATGCCACTACGCAGCCACTAGATTGATTAAAAGGAAACACAAAATACCAAGCCTTGATGAAGATGTGCAGAAACCAAGAATCGTCATACATTGTTGGTTGGAACACAAAAGACATAACTATTTTTGAAAGCAGTTTTGCAGTTTCTTAAAAATATATAGTTTTGTCATAAGCAAGGTAATTATGCTCACAGAAAATAAATGAGTACACAAGTTTATAAAAAGACATGAAGGTGACAGAACTAATATCCTAATAGACAAAACCTGAAAATAATCTACAGGTGCAGCTACTGTTGCATGGTTAAAAACATGGAGTATTAGGATAATGAAATAGTAAAAATACAAATAAACATAATACTGTAGAATAACACTTCTATTCATGAACATTCTGTTTGCAGTCAGTTTGGTTCCAGAACAGAAGCATGGGCAAAATTTTACTTCCATTCATGAACTTCACAGTGGGTGACGAACATGACTGTCACTATCTTCCTGAGAATCATGGAACAAATTAAATTCATGAACCAAGACACCACTGTACTATCAATGCTTCAACATGTGTGAAGCTCAAAATGTTATCTAATGAAAACAGCTACACGTGGGTGACCCTACATCATGAGCTGTCCAGGGAAGGTACCTTTGTAAAGACAGAAAGTGGGCTGACGATTGTCAAGGTTTTAATGATAGAGTTAGAATAGCCTGCGAAGGGACGAGTTGAGTATTTTTGAATAGAAATTTTCAATAACTCAATTGTGGTAATGGTTCATACAGCTGTATAAACTGAGTAAGCCATTTTGTTGTGCAATTAAAGTGGGTCTTATTTTGAAGATGCCATTACACAGTGAACTACAAAGGAAAAAATTTCCCCTTTTGGTGCTAATGATTAAGCCCGATTCCTCATACATGCTAAGCTCACACTTTACCCATGTGCTGCATCCTCAGGCAAAACTGATATTTCCTGAGGTGAAAACTTCATGGCACTAAAGTTTTTTAATCTGTGTGATCCAGGAGTCCTTTTTATAGACAGGTATTTCATAACATTTCTCAGTATCTACATAATTAACCATAATATTTGATTTAATGATCTCAAATGTTATAATAAAAGTAGAACAAAAAGCCGGGCGTGGTGGCGCACGCCTTTAATCCCAGCACTCGGGAGGCTGAGGTAGGCGGAGCGTTGTGAGTTCGAGGCCGGCTTGGGCTACCACGCAAGCGCAAGGCCGGCCTGAGCTACATGGTGCGACCCTGCCTCAAAAAAACCAGGGCTGGGAGTTTGGCTCAGTGCCTTAAGTGCCTGCCCTGGCAGGCGTGAGGTGAGTTCAATCCCTGGTACCGCAAAAAAAAAAAAAAAAAAGTAGAACAAAAGAAACAATCTGCATATCTATAAAATAGGAATTTTTGAAAAAATTTCAAAACTATGAATTTACAAACTGCTCAAAACCCAGGGGGGCAATTCCCTACTGTACAGGTGAAATTAACTGAATACAAAAGAGAGTGGTGGCTTAGTTACAGTCATAGGAGCTAACAGTTATCATTGACATGAGGTGGGCCTCAAGTATATTTCTTAAAATTCTACTTCTGTTGCATAACTTTGTCTAAGACCCATTTTATAACATTTTAGTATAATATGATTTTAATATTAGTGAAATATAGCAGCTGTATTTTAGTTTTAGGGTAATGTAACACTAAAGTTTGGTCATGGTTGATGGTAGTTCCAAAGTTGATGTGCTGAAACTTTGGCCTCCATTGTGCTGGTGTTGAGATGCTGGAAGCTTTAGGAGGTGGACCCTAGTGGAAAGAAATTAGCCCTTGCAGAAGGGTTAATATAGGTCCCATGAGAGTGAATTGCTTCACTTGATCAAGTTGTTATAAAAGGAAGTGTTCTCTGCTTAGTCTTTTGCTTCCTTCTACTTTCATGGTCTCTTTTGAAAGTCACTCCAAACACAGCATGACAGCTACCATGAGGTTCTCCTCAGTAACAAAAAATGCTCAGTCTTTTCTTTATCATGAAGACAATTCAGGCATTGTGTTATCACAATACAAAATGGATAAAATATACTGCCTTTCAGTTATGCAAAGTTTGGTTTCTGTTTAAATGCTGTTTTGTTAATGTATTATTCTGTTTATGTACTCTTCTGACTTTTATTTCTATGTTTTATCTTAAAGAAAATAAAACAAAACAAGCAAAATAAAACAAAGCAGAACAGAACATAACAGTTCAAGGATTTCAAAACAAGACAACAGGAAATCAACAGTGGCTACCATTATGTCTCTTGTTTTCTTTGCAATAGTTGTCCATAACTTCACACACAAAAAATTAAACCAAACAAAACAGTATAAAATCAATCAAAACAAAAGGATGAGGGCCTTTTGGGCCTTCAAAACCAAACGATAGGCAATCAATACTTCACACATATTGAAATCAAATATTAGAAAACAGACTAAAACCTACCAAAACAATTAATAAAAGCATTACTGGACTTTGAAACAAGATGATAGGAAATCAGCAATGGCTACCATAATGTCTCATTTTTTCAATGTAGCTGTTCACACCATCACAAATAATAAAATAAATTCTTGTAAGCTCTTTATATTTTAGATACTAATCCTCTGTCTGAGGAATAATTGGCAAAAATCTTTTGCCTATGCTGTAGGTTGTCTCCTTACTCTGTTGACTTTCTTATTTGCTGGGCCAAAACTTCTTTTTAATTTTATATGATCCCATCTGCTACTTCTAGCTTTGTTTCTTAGGCCACAGGAATTCTGTTCAGAAAGTCCTTGCCTACACCTATGTCTTCGAAAATTTTGCCTATTTTACCTTTTGGCAGGTTATTTATTTATTATGTATTTATGTATTTTTGGTACTGGGAATCAAAGTCAGGACCTCATGCTTACCTAATATGCAGGCACTGTGCTGCTGAGCTTCTCCCCAGCTAAGTGTTTCTTTTAAAATTTTTGTGAGAGTCTTCTACTGTCTTGGTTACTTCTTACTCATTGGTGAGACAAAATACCTGATGCCCAAAATTAGGGAAGGAAAGGTTTATTTCTTACAGTTTCTTGGGAGTTTCAGTCAACACTTAGTTGGCTCCAAGGCAGCATGGCATGGCAGGGCTGCTGTTCATGGCGGCTGCAACCACAACCACAAGGTGCACTGGCGAGAGAGAAGGGGGAAGCGCAGAAGTTAGCAAGAGGAAGACCCGCCTCATTTACATTGTATGTCAGCTCCACCCCTGGGCAGGTGCAGCACTCACATTGCCAATCCCCACGCCAGACTTAGCCCCATCAAAAGTATATGAGGACTTGGGGGTACACAGTATTACCCAGTACACCTACTGAGCAGTTATATTGACAATATGACCTGGGATATTGGTTTGTTGTGTAGTATTGAGTTTAACTCGAATGGACTTTGTAGTGTAATTTTGTTGTGCATAGTGAGTTTTGACAGAGTGTGTATTGTTTCAGACATGTAAGTCCTGCTTTTTCTGTAAGTGTCACACATATGGGGTTCTTTTGGTAGTTTAAGTGATTGTATTGTAGAGAGCAGGATATGTGGCATGAACTTCTGTGGTTGCTTCAGTTGGAGACACTTCTTTGTGGATCTTCCATTACTGGATTCCACAGGGTTTGGGTGGGGTAGCAGGTTGTAGATGGAGCTTGTTGATTCCTCTCAGTTCATGACCAACATCTTGGAGCTATATAAGGCAGCACATATTCCCCACTGGGCAGATTAAGGAGACAAATCTATTTTGTTAGAACTGTAGTTCCTCCCGAAGTCTTTTGTCTGTGCACCTGGGGACATGGCAAATACTGAAGTCATCAATAACCTTCTGCCCCAAAATGCTTCAGTGGAATGTGAGCTGCACTGGTTGCTGATATAACTTTATTTAAATGAAATGCTCTGTAAATGTTATTTAGGTGATCAAAAGTATATTTTAACTCCAAACTTTGCTGAATTTAATCAGCATAAAATTGATTGCTGAATGTAAGGTGTGGAAGTGCTCTACTAGTGCAGTGGTGTCTGTCTCACCTTTTAGATTAAAAAATATTACTTAATTGTGTACTCCAATTGTATATTGATAATTCTTACAGTTTCATGTTGAATGATACTGTTAGTATTATATAAGGTCATTTTGTCTTTTTATAGTTTTGACTTAAAATTTATGTTTGACATAACTATTAATGTTCAAATTTGGCTCTATCTGGGGCATATGTTTTGTATTCTTTCACTTTCACTCTATATGTGTCTTTATTGGTGAAATGAGTTTTTGGTTGGCCACAATGAGTGGGTTTTACTGTTTATTTACTGTATATTTTCAATTGGTTTTTGTATTTAAATTGAGGAACTTAGTCTGCTTGCATTCATATTTTATTATTCATAGGTAAGAACGCACTCCTGACATTTTCATGAATCTGGAAAATAAGCAAGTTTTATATTTTCATAATTTTCATTGTACTCACCTTGTACTTTCAAATCATTATTACTTTAAGCATTTCCTAGAAGGCTCATGTATTAGTGACGAATACTTGCAGTTTTTGCTTATCTGTAAAAAAATATTTATTACTCCTACATTTTTTTTGAGATGAGGTTTTATGATGTAGTTCAGACTGGTCTTGAGCTCACTATGTAGCCTAGGCTGGCCTTCAACTTTCAGCAGTCCTTCTGGTTCAGCTGCCTAAATGCTGAAATTTCAGATGTGCACTTCCATGCCTGTCCTATACTCTCATTTTTATTTTTACCTAAACAAATATAAGTTTCTTGCTTTTTAATATTCTTCTTTCAGGGATTTGAATATGTCATTCCATTTGTTCATGGTCTTTAAAGATTTCAGATGAGTATTCTGCTTTTCCTATGACATAGATTTGGTCACATATGGCTCAATTTTTCTCTTGCTGTTTTTACAATTTTTTCTGTCTTTGTTTTTGAATTTTGAAAATTTTACTATAACATTTCTCTGAAAGGAACTTTTTGTTTTGAGTATTTTTATGGGCTTTGAATTTTTCTGTATCTGAATGCTTATATATCACTCAAAACTTGGGAAGTTTCTGCTACTATTTCAGTAAGTTTTCAATAGCCTTTCTGTTAATTTCTCCTAGAACTCCCATAATTTACATATTTTTTATGTAATGAATGCCAGTAAATTTCATAATCTATTTCATTGTCTTTTATTCTTTTTCATTCTTTAATTTTCAATTTTTATCTTTGACTGCAATATTTCAGAGAACTTTAAATTTAAAAATTCTTTTTGTGATTGTTCTAATCTATTTTCGAGGCAGTAAATTGCATTTTTAATTTTATTCATTGCACTTTTAAATTCCAAAATTTGTTTGATTTTTCTATTAGGGTACCTATTTTTGTTGAATTTCTTATTCACATGTTGAACTGATTTTCTGTTACCAAAGAATTACGTATCTGTAATCCCTAATGTGTTTCTCAGTTCCTTTAAAATCATGATTTTGCATTCTCTTTTAGGCAGTTCATAAATGTCCTTTGAATTGGGGCCTATTACTGGAAAATCTTTGTGTTCATTTGATAGCGTTCAATTGCCTTTCTTTTTCATGGTTTTATACTCTTTTGCTTATGTGTGTGTATCTCTTTAAACCATTTCATTTTTCAATATTATAGATTAGTTTTCATAGTGAAAGGCATTCATTTTCTGTAGATATGTTCTAGGATGTTGTTTGGGTGGGATATGTGGGGTTATGGATGAGTACAGTAGCATAGTTTTTATTGCTTCTTCAGGTATACCCAGCTCTGTGATGCTTGCTTTGGGGTCCAGTGGCCTAAACTGAACGTTTTGCGGGTTGCTTCCTACTCTATGAGTTGCAGCTCTCTCAGGCAGTGGTAGGAGTTTCACTACTGGTACCTTTGGGAAGAGTGGTGCATGAAAACTGCAGGGTGGGCTTCACCTGTTTCTGTGGATGGACTCTGACAGGCTGTCGCCAGAAAGCTGTGCCATGCATCAGCAGGATCGATGGAGGAGGACATACGAATTGGATTCTTACCAGTAGAAATACAATGGTGTGGTCTTGCTAGCAACCCTCTTGACCAGTTCCAGAACCATGAAAGGTACAGAATTCCCCAGCAGCAAAATTTTAGGCATGGGTGCTATTAAAAAAAAATCCTGAAAGCCTGTCTCTTACCTTTTTTATGTTATGAGAAATACCTCTTGGTACCCTGCCTATTGTAACTAGAGAGGCAGGGTTATAAATGCAGAGCACTTTTTTCTTCTTTTTATAACCACACCCTATCTCAGTGTTCCTCAGTATCTCCTTAACGTGCACTGCAATACTTTCTCTCAAGTGTTCTTGGCCATTTTATTTTTAAACAATGTCTTTTTATGTAGTTCATGTTGCTCTTGAACTCATGCCAATCTTCCTGCCTCAGCCTCTTGAATGCCAGAATTACAGGGAGGTATACCATGCACAGTTCATTCTTTGTTGTCTTGGTCTTTAATTTTTAGCAAGGAAAAACATTAAGCACTTCTAATCAGCCATCTTGTAATCAAGTTACTGTATTTCTTTTCAATTTAAATGTATTTGTGTATATGTGTGTCTATGTATGTGTGTCTGTGTAGTGTGCATGTATATGTGTATTCAGTTTGGAAGGAAAGGTAGACTGAACTTAGCATTTCTACTTGCTGTCTACATGCAGCTACTAAAAAATAGATAAATAGATGGATCATTGGTAGGATATTAGCTACTCATAACATTTATCAACATAACTATACATCATTAACAAAAGGAATTTTTCCTAATTAACCAGTCAGTTAATGGTGATGTTTCAATTATCTTTGAGTTTACATATTGAATTATGATAAAACAGTTGGATTATGATAAAAGTATTTAAAATTTCTCTACCAGAAATCACTGGCTGAATATGCACTTAAGAATCTCAATAATAAAAGATCTAAAATTTCAGGCATGCTACTAAAAAGTCTACTGAAGAAATTAATTTGAGGTAGCAGGGAAGGAAAGAAGAGAGACTCCTAGATCTCCTAGAATGAGCAGGGCTTGTACTTGATAAATAAGGTCAGTGCATTGAGGTATTTTTAAGAATAAAACAGAACTTCAGTAAATTATATATCTATTGGTAAAATCTATTTTTGATTGCCATATACTAGTCCACCCTCAATTTAAAAGCTTGAAATTCAAGTAAATACAATTATCTTACTTGATTTTACTTCTGAATCAACCAATGTCCAAAGAAACTATTTGAATTTCTGAAGATGAAATTTCCATTCCTAAATGACCAGTGATTTAGAAAATCAGAATTTGCATAGGATTTAAGAACATAGACTCTAGAGACTCAGCCCCCTGAGTTTCAATATTGGATTAAGGAGCTTATTCCTCACTAATTGGGCATACCTGGGTCAATTATGTAAAGTCCTGTGCCTTATTTTTTCCCAACTAGGGAAAAACAGTATTAAAAGTGTTTAATTCTCTTGGGTGTTTATAAGAAATAAACATTTTGACTAAACATTTGCAAAGTATGTGAAATACTGTAATATATGTGTATTTTGCTATAATTAGTCTAATGAGATATAATATGCTAAGCCAAATTACTTCAAACTTTTAGCTTACTCTTGTAATACTTCTGCTACATTAGTGTGTTGTATCATTACTGTTCTCTGAACCATCAGCACTCCAAGGTCTAGGTCTTAGCAAAGTGTATTGAAGAATCAAACTAGATAGCCTTGATTGTCTCTCTAGCCCAGGAAATAATTGTATCTTTCTGAGATCCCACACTGTTTAGATCATAGGAGAATGATATATTATAATTATGTAACTGTTCAACATTGATACATTTTCTCTAACACTATGATTCTCAACAGAACATTAAGAAAACTGACTTTGCTTTATTCAGAATATCTGTATTATGAACAGCAATTCTTCATCACCAGTTGTGATTGGTTGGAACATTGCTGTTTTCTTGCTGAGTAAAACTGCATGTTTCACATTCACAACTTACAGTGATCACCATGCAGCATGTATTCCAGAGAAGTGAGTTTTCTCTAAAATAAAAATTTGAACACTTAAATTATCAGCTTCATCAATGAAACATCAAGTGAGTTAATCAGACATATTGGCCACATCGCTTGGCATTATAGGACACTGGTGTCACAGTAACCACTGCAGCAACAGCCCTGTGTGGACGCATAGTAGAGGATAATGGCTATCTTAGTGCATTCGTACTGCTGTAGCAAAACATCACAGACTGAATGGCTCATACGCAATAGAAATGTATGTTTTATAATTCTGGGTGTTGGAAAGTTCATGTTGAAATCAAGATCAAATTCATTGTTTGGTAAGAATCTGACTCCTCACAGATAGATAGCTGTCTTTTCACTTACAGCCTCACGTAGCTAAAGGGCCAAGGACTACTTTGGATCTATTTTGTAAAATTACTAATCAATTTGTGAGGGCTGTGCACTCATTATCGAATTACCTCACCATGCCTTCACCTCCTAATGCTATCATTTTGTGGATTAGGATTCTAATGCATGAATGTTGACAGTGGAGAGGAGAGAACATAAGTATTTGTGCCATAGCAAAATCTTCTTGCTCCATGGTGATAGCCCTGAATTATAGTTGTGCCCTGGGACTTATTTCTATCATATTAAATGCCACAAGAACTGCTTGCTCTCACCTCATCCACAAGCTAGGATGCTTTCTTTGCATGTGATATATAATTAGTACAAACTTTTGTCTGAGGCTTTCTTTGTTGAGATACTCAGAGTGAAAATGAACAGCTACTAAATATTAAGGAATTTGAAATCAAGAAAACCTGGAAGAATTTTTGAGCTGACCACCTTTGGGAGTTTTCCTCAGGTTGTCTGAGTTTCATTATTCTTCCTTAATAGATGGAATGAGAGTAATAAGACTCATTTCACAGAACACTGCAAAAATGGAGAAGAAAGAATTGGCAAAGTTCCTAGTAGGTGCTTTCAAATACACTAAAAGCACAATGAGTATGATATAATATTTAAGCAGCAATTAACAATTATTCTTCTGCCTTTATTTTCCTGAGTAACACAAAATATATTATTTGGAAAGAACACCTATAAACCAGATGGACTTTATGCTTTTAAATCCACATAAATACAATGCAATAATTTTTTTCAAAGAGAAAAAAAGATAATAAAACAGTTTCAAAACAGGTTACATATGCTGAGAGAATTTTCAAGGAAAAAGTAATTAAAAACATACACATATGTGAAGACAAGAAAACCTGTGAAACAACCTTTTAAAATTTTTCAGAATACCTACATGTCCTCAAGCAGTGTTTCATAGGTGCTATGATGAAGATAAAATAATAAAATTTTTGTAAAACATTTTAGATAGTAATGTTATAAAGGCTCAGTGATTATTATTATTTTAGTAATGGTTCAATAAAAGTAAAATTATGGTAATTTTATATAACCCATTTTAGTATCTCTTTATTATAAAGAGTATTTAAAACAAGGGATAAGCTGGGCGTGGTGGCGCATGCCTTTAATCCCAGCACTTGGGAGGCTGAGGTAGGAGGAGCATTGTGAGTTCGAGGCCGGCTTGGGCTACAATGTGAGCGCAAGGTTGGCCTGAGCTACACAGTGTGACCCTGCCTCACAAAACCAGGGCCGGGAGTTTGGCTCAGTGACTTAAGTGCCTGTCTGACAGGCATGAGGTTGTGAGTACAATCCCCAGTGCCACAAAAGAAATAAATGAATAAAAATAAAAAAAAAAATAAAACAAGGGATAAGCTGGGTGTGGTGGCGCACGCCGTTAATCACAGCACTAGGGAGGCTGAGGTAGGTAGAGCATTGTGAGTTCGAGGCTCTTTTGGGCTACAACATGAGCAAGATCAGTCGTGAACTACATAGTGCAACCCTGCCTCAAAAAAAAAAAAAAATAGGTCTGGGAGTTTGGCTTAGTGGCCTAAGCACCTACCTTGCAGGTGCAAGGTTGTGAGTTTGATCCCCGGTACCGAAAAAATAAATAAATAAAATAAAATACAATAAAACAATGGATAAATTGGGCATGGTGGCACATGGCTGTGATCCTAGCACTTGGGAGGCTGAGGCAGGTGGTTATTGCAAGTTCAAAACCAGCCTGGGTTACAAAGTGAGCTCAAGGCCAGCCAGAACTGCGTAGCGAAAACTTGTCTCAAAAACACCAAAAAGGAGGGGCAGTCAAAATTATGAGAATTTATGAATAAGACTGAGTAAAGTAGTGTGAAACATTTAATACATTTATTATTATATTATTTTAAATAATATACAGCCTGGACATAAAGAAGTATGAAATATGCAAATAGTCTACATAGTATCTAGTTGTGGTAAACTGCTTTAGTTACCATTAACTGGGAGGTAGTCTTATGCCAGGAATGTGCTCTACTCTTTGTTTACACTAATGGTGAAAACCTAAGTATTAAAAAAGATATTATAACCATTATGGTGGATTAACTAAGGGTCAACTTTTAACATCCAGGTGAGCTATATCAGCATGGTGTTAGGTGTGGAAGTCCCATCTGAAGATTGTTACCAGCAGCATTAAAAGAGAACTAGAAGGGAAGATGTGGGCTGTTAGTTCTCCTGGAGAAGCTGTTAGTTCTCATGGAGAAGCTTGTCACACTGGCTTTCCTGATATGAGCTCCCTGTTATTATCAGAGGAGCTCAAGTCCTCCCTCTCCCTGAGGTTCTCTTTGGGGGAGTTTGGTCCTTACTTGGAGCTTCACTTCCTGACTCCAGTGCAGATCCCTGAGGTTGTTGGCACAGATACTTTACACCACTGGAGCAGACATTTTAGCTTCCACAACTGACCTTTGGGCCTTCCTAGTGCAGATCCATGAAAATAGGCTTACATGAGACATTGTCCTGGGCTCTAGACCTCCAGTTAGACTCATGGAGGACACTTCCCCATGCTCTAGGTCTTCAGATGGACTCCTGCAGGGCATTGCTGTGGGATTCAGGCCCTCAGCTGGATTCTTTGGTTCTCTAGTGTTTGGACTAATTTCCTGCACTGTTTTGCATTTGAGTCTTTGGATGGATATTATACAATAATCCTATAAACTATGTGTCCTGTATTAAATTTTAACCCTTGTAAATCCTGACTACAACACACAGTTAATAGGTTATCAATCATGAAGTACAGCAAGATGAATAATTTGCTCAAGATTGAATAGTATATGGTTTTATCAGAATATAACAGAAGCTTTCTGGCTCTACAGCATATATGTTCAACTGTTTAAATTAGAAGACAGCATGAAAGAAAGAATAGAAGAAAAAGTTCAAAGAAGAAATGAATGAAGGAAGGAGAAGGGGGAAGGAGTCTGTGAAAGGAAAGAGAACAACTAAATTCAGGCAGGTTGAACTCAATTTCTTTCATACAAGATCCATCTTTTTTGTCTGAAAGAGATAATCTGTAGACAAAAAGACAATGAATTTTTGTGGAATTTAAGTAGGTGGTACTTTAATTTTGACTGATTTAGTGCATTTTATTGCACTTTTACCCATCAATTTATTATTTTGCCTCTTTGCTTTCCCTTTGCCCCATTTATTGAGGTTCTTAGTGTCAATTTTTATAGATTAACTTGCATTCCTTAAAAATGGCAATTTGGAATTAATAATAATAAAATTTCATTTAATTAAAGAGAGGTAATTAAGGGTGAAATTTGACTTAAATTTACAATAAAATGGATTATAAGTAGTCTCATGAATGACTACATGTGAATTATCTGTATGAGTTTTTTCATAACTTGGGTTTGGTATCGAAGCCAATTGTTGTAGTGCATATTACATTTTAAACTGGGTGCATACAAAGAAGCTACTGCTGACAAATATAACTTTTGTTTTAGTGATACACAATATTGCATTCTAGTTAAGCAGAGAGTGATTTTTATGAAGTATTACATGCACAGTGATACCTTGGTTCACGAACACTTCTATTTACAATTTGGTTCTCAAAAGTGTTCAGCAAAATTCTATTTTCATTCATGAACTCCACATCGGGTGACAAGCACAAATATGGCCATCTTTCCCACACAAACAGAATATAGTCATCTTACCCAAAATAGTAAAACAAATTAAGTTCAGTTTGTGAACCTAGGCATCACTATATATGATAAGTGATACAGAAAGATACAGAGTAATCAAATCAGAGAGAACTAGAGCAAGACACAGCCATGAACAACATTCTTTCAAAAGGTATTGACAGTAAAACAAGTATTTTCCTTGAAACATTTATGAAACATAAATTCTGTATTTATGTATGATCATAGATAAAGCAGAGATTTAATATTTAGAGCTGTCAAACAAGATTACAACATCAGATATCAATGCCTTTAGTTGCAAACCAAGTTTTCTGTACTCAAAATAATCAAAAGAGCTTATATTGCCAATTTTAATAAAATAATTAGACATTGATATAACCCACTATATATACTTTAGATTTTGTTGTATTAAAACATAAACAGGACATACAAGATTATATCAATATTAATAAGTATCTTCTCCAAATGTAAACATCTCTGAAATTGAGATGATTCTTTTGATCTAATCCACCCTGCTGTGGTGTATTGATATTTTTTTTCCTCATTTTGATGATACTTTCAGAGCAGAAAGTAAAGCAGTATGAGTGGAATCACATGTAGCTATAAAGGAGAACATTTGAGTAATCTAGGAAAAAAATCACAATTTAGATCAAGTGGCTATAAATGTTAATATTACAAGTATGTTTGTGAAGTTACATTTCAAAATACTATGCATCTTCACTATTCAGAATTTCTGTACTTATCAATTTGCCTACTTGCTAAAACTTAATTGTAAACCCCAAATCAATATTTTTGTAGTACACTCTTGGACATTCATGGACATGTGCAGACTAGGGGGAAATTAGAGTTGTCTAACATATATGTTTCCAAGTGAGATCAAGGATGACACATTTGTTTCTTATGTTGAGTGTCACACAGTTAGCAAGTCTCCTTTCCACATTGTATTTAATGCTATAGTTTTCACATTTTCAGTCTTTTCATTTAAAATAAAACTTAGGCATAGAGATGAAGAACTACAACTTTGGGACAAAAGATCTGATGGAAGAGCACTGCTCAGGCATGAGGTATAAGACTATTTGGGCGTTAACTTCAATGTTAAGAATTAGCCCTATATTTTAAATAAAGTGTCCCTCAATGGAAACAAACATCCAAGGTGATAAATTGATCAACTGACAAAACTATTGTGACCAGAAGTTCACAGAAATCTATTCTGCACTTTCATTAGAAGCAGTGATTTGACATTTTATAGAACTGACTATTGTGAATAGCAAGTACTGACTCTCTTCTTCATGTGAAGTAGGAGGAAAAGAAAGAGAAAGACTTATTCCAAGGTTCATGTTATAAAATGAAGTGATGTGGTTGTCAGCCACAATTGTGAGGTATGATGTGTATGAAACTTGTTTGAGAATGAAAAACAGGAGTTTAGTTTTGTCATGTTGGGTGGAGATGATTATAAAAAATTATGTAAACATGTAGGGTGTTTTGGGCTTTAGAGCACTTGACTGAAGCTATGAGCTGTGCATTCATCAAAACAAGAATGCATTGCAATGATCAAATCTGGATAGAATAATGATAGAAATTACTGAATGTAGTTCAAAAAGAAAAAAAGGTCAAGAAAGCTTAGAGGACTAAAATATTAATTTAAATTTTGTCACATTTGTCAGAGTGAAAGAAAAAAACAATCAAAAGAGACTGAAATGACCAGGAGTTTGGCTCAATGGCTTAAGCACCTGTCTGGCAAGTGTGAAGCTGTGAGTTCAATCCCTGGTGCCCCCCCCCAAAAAAAAAAGAGAGAGACTGAAATGGAGCAATTAGATATAATGAAAACAAAGAGAATTTGATGTCTTGGAAGTCAAGGTAAAAAAAAATAGCAAAAATAAAATAAATCATCACAGTGTATTAAATCAGGAAAAGCAAGGACATGCAATTGCCTATTGGATCTAGTAGAATTATAGCACTTCTCATCAAATATATACAAATTGGAACATGTTCAAGAGAATAAAGAAAATTATACAGAGTTTTACAATGAAAGAGGAAAAAACAAGATTAGAGTTACAAGGTAAAAGGGATGAAAGAAATATCTTATGTATGCTGTTTTTAGAGGAAGAAAAAAATCGTGTATGCTTGATGATGGTAAACATTAGGAAGAGTTGTTTAAAAAGCAGTGATATAAAAAACACATAGATGATTTCTGAGCACTATATTTAAGTAAATAAGAAAGGCTGCAGAATTTAGATTGATCACCATTTTTACCAGTGAGTGAAACAGAAGAAAAGACAGAGCTGTGGTCTCTAATGAGTATAATGGACATATATTAAAATATATTTCAATTTAAATCTAAATTTAAGTTTGTTTGATGCATTTTCCATTCATATTTAATGACACAAATGCAGATCTGGAGTAAGCAGAGTTGGATCTCACTCAATAGGTGTGTGATTTTGCCAGTGTAATGATGTTAATAGAAAGAGAGTTGAAGAAACTGCTGAGGAGTAGTTGTGATGTGACCATGCAAAATAGTCTGATATACCTTGAAAATAGACTCTTACAACTTACTGGGAGTATGAATTCAAAGCAAGGGTAAATGTGGAGATAGAGGTAGAAAGTGGGCTAGTAAATAAGTGAAAGGAAATTAAAGTTATGTTAGTTATTCCATCTGGTAGCCAAAGAAGAGGACTCCTGATCTCAAAGAGCACAGAGCTTCAGTTGACTCTGGAAGAGGAGAAGAAGTTTATCATTTTGACACGGGTCTGGCTGGGTTGAAAAAGTCCCTGCTTCAGCTGAATAGTTGATATTTTATGCAGCAGAGTCCATGGTAAATGGGTACCTTACCAACAAAGGAACTTTCTAGGAGTGGCTAGTGTACATCTGTAACTTCTTGGGAAGCTCAGGCAGGAGACTCACAAGGATGAGTCCAGTCTGGACATCTTAGTGATACTATGTCTAAAAATATAATTTACAGCGGGATTAGGCTTGTTGATAAATGATAGAAAGCTTGCCTTGCATACACAAGGTCGTGAGGTTCATGTCACTCCTACTGTATATCTTTTTGGCTCTGTTTGAATTAATTATATACAATAAAGAGAATATATTAGATTTTATCAACTCAAATGATTGATGTATTAGCATTTTGTGGCTGAGACAAAATACTTAACACATGCAAACTAAAAGAAGAAATGTTTACTTGGATCATGGTTTCAGAGGGTTCTGTCTGTGGTTCACTGTCTCCAAAGAAGAAATGGTGTAGAGAAAGGCGCTGCCTAACCTATGGCACCCTGGAAGAAGAGTGAAAGAAGGGAGGATTTGGGACAACAATGTATCCTTTCAGGTTAGTTTCCCAGTGAACCACCTCTTCTGTAAATGTCCCACCCTCTAACAGTGCATTAAGCTATGAACTAATCAATGGATTAATCTGCTAAGGACAATGATCCCATCACCTTTTAAAAGTCCAACCTCTGAAAACAGTAGAATTTTAGGGGACAATTTAGATTTAAACCATAACAACTGGGATTTAAATAAAAGTAATGGGTAAAGTCAGATAATTTAATATCAAAATTCCAAACATATCAAAAATGTTTAAGGAAAAGAAAGTATTCTTATTATAATTTATTTTTAATTTTTTTATTAATACCTGTTTGCCATACAAAATTATTGCATTCATCATGGGAAGTTGACATATGCATAGAATACCCCTTTTTATGTGCCCTTTCTCTCCCTTCTCTTCCCACTTAACAACTTATGAAATATGTAGAGAGCAGAGTATCTCAAAATCAGCCTTGCTGTAGATATAATTCATAGTTGTCTAACGAATACATTGGCTGTTCTTTTACTTTCTGTCTTAAGACTGCAGTTCTTACACACTAAAAAAAGAAAAAAAGGAAAAGGAAAAGGAAAAGAAAGAAAGAAAGAAAGAAAGAAAGAAAGAAAGAAAGAAAGAAAGAAAGAAAGAGAAAGAAAGAAAGAGAAAATCTGAAAAGCAAAATCTGGGAAAAATAATCACATTTTTTAAAAAAGAGAATTATTTTTAAAAGTAACATTTAAATGGACAAAAATTAAAATAGGATACAATTTTAACTTTGTCCTCAAACTTTCCAAACCACAAATATATTAGTTTTAGTTTATGTGAAGTGTGTTGTAAATTGACCCACAATATATGAGAAAATTTAAAATATACACCAAACCTTAAACTGTTTATAGAAAATGTGGCAACATGTGCACCATTCCCTTTTGCATATTATTTAATTTTTTTAATTTACTAGAAAAAAATTGCAAAATGCCAACATATTTAATAATATCAAGTTGTGTTATCAACAAGCACCCCTATTGCTCAAGAAACTATAAGAATTTTAGAACATCTTTGCTAGGAACGGAAAACAAACAACTGGATACAAAGACAAAAGTACACATTTTTTTTTTATTGTAAATCACAGCATCACATTTCCTAGGTAGTTCTTATATGCCCTAAGCTTATGTTAAACAATACTATTTTAAACTTGAGCAAGCAATACAAAATTAAACATTGCTTAATAGTATTTGAGGAAAATAGTACAAAAATTTCTGTAGAGCTTTGAGGGACAAAGTACTCATAGAAAGGTGAATATAGGAAAGGTGATTAAGAACATATATACATAATCATATATATATGATTAACGAGAAATATGAGGGGAAAAGCAAAAGTGGGTATAAAGAGAGATATTTATTTATTTATTTATTTATTTTTTTTTTTTTGCGGCACTGGGGATTGAACTCACAACCTCACGCCTGCCAGTGCAGGCGCTTAAGTCACTGAGCCAAACTCCCAGCCCTAAAGAGAGATATTTAAAAGCATGATGTTTCCTATGTTTTAGGCATCATGACAATAGCCATGCAAGGAGATTTTCAAAAAATTTCATAAAGACACTGATGATGCCCAATAGTAAAATATTATAATGTTTAATGCAGTGCATACTTTGATGCCAAAATGTACCCAGGCATGATTTTCTTTTGTGAAAATCATTTAGAGACTTAATTAATACTGTTTCTATGGAAAGAAAAGATACTACATTTGTTGTGGTTTGTTTGAATGTCCTCCCAAAGCCTCATTCAGTCATGAAAGCAACTGAGTCTAGCATTTGTCATTGGTTCATTGTCTAGTGCTGCGATTGGCCTTATCAGTGCTGCACCTATTCAGGGGCAGGTAGTCAGCTTATGATGTAAGAGAGGGAAGGCATTTGCCGTTTTGCTCTTGTTGCTTGTGGCTGTCATGGATGACTGCCCCTCAGCCACACCACCCTGCCTTGGAACCAGATGAGTGTCGACTGAAACCTCCAAAAACTGTAAGTTAAATAAACCTTTCCTTGCTTTACTTTGGGTGTCAGGTAGTTTGTCTCAACAATGAGAAAAAGCAACCAAGACAAAATTTGGTACCAGAGGGGTGGGATCGTTGCTGTGACTGTACCTGACCATGTGGTTAAAGAGCCTTTGGGAATGGCTGGTGGAAAGTGTTTGGAAAGGTTCAGAGATGCCACCTGAAAGAATAGCCCTGAAACTGCTTAAGCTGTTCTGTATGGGAGATTCTGGTCAGAGCTCAGGAGACAATAGGCTAACAGAAAGACCAGGTTTGGAAGGTTTCTGCTGGGAAGAAGGACTGCATTGGTTGTTGAACTCCACACAATTTGTGTTGTGGCTTGGCAGAAAGTTTGTCTGTATTTTGCTCATGTCCAGAGATTCTGCCTGAGACTGAGATTAAGGAAAGTGGACTCATTAATCTGGCAGAAGAAATTTCAAGGCAGTCAAATGTTGAGGTGGTGGCATGGCTATTGTTAGGAGATTTTAGCCAGATTTATGCTGCCAATCAAGAACAAAGAGCCCAGAAGAGTGATTTAGGAGATCTTTTCTTTCATGGCCATGGTTTCCCATGCTGTCTTCAAGATCTGAGATTCTATCTTCAGCTTTGTTTAAGCGGTTTTTCAAACTTTCCATGGAGTTTTTCATTTCTTGCATTTCTCTTTGCATCTGTTTCATGCATTCTGTTTGTGTCTTATATTGTTCATTCAAGGTTTCGATTATTTTCTTAAGTTCTTCTATGTTTTTATCTTGCTCTTCTTTAGATACACACAACATTTCTTTAATAATGATTCTCATTTCATTTTTTAGCTGAGAGAATATTTCTGATTTGATTTTCTCTATAGCTTCATCAAGCTGTTTCTTTATTGCATTTTCTATCATTTCAGAAAGTCCATTTGTGTGACTCCCACTGTCTTCCA
>RJWM01022328.1:0-33466 GCA_004363535.1 Dasyprocta punctata | reverse complement strand
AAAAAAAAAATGTTGCAGCCAAGTGACCACTGTACGTATCCACAGCGCATGGGTAGTGGAGGCAGCAGAGACAGGTACACACCGAGCAAGCAGCCCTGTGTCCTGGGCTTCTTGATCATATGTGGAGCAGGGAAGGTGCCCAGGGCACCCAAGAGAAGGAGAATGGCCGAAGCTTTGGCCTTTTTTGACTTGGACTAGCGGACACTGACGGGCAGAAAGCAGCAAGAAAGAGTCTTACATGGAGTTCAGGAAGTTGGGTGAATTGCCACCATAGAGTAGACTTGTTAAAAAAGGGCTTCCTGTTTTTCATCCAGCTGATGCAAGTGGATCTCAGCTTAGGTGTTAACCCTGCTTCAGCTGCAGGGCGTGTGCTATGCACAGCACACAACCCCTATGATCTCAGGCTGCAGCCAAGACTATGTGGCAGCCTTGTCATTTACCAGAGCAGGTATCTGTCCAAGTGATGTCTGACTTTAAAAAAAAAAAAAATGACCTTTTAAACAGCATCGTTGGGGCAGGAGTTTGTAAAAATAAGCAGTTCCCTGAACACGTACTTTGGGATTGTTGGAGAAAGATGGAGACAAACGACCTTGTCTCATGACCTTCTTATGAAAAGAAAAACAACAAAAAAAGACATTGCAGTGGGCAGAACTGGAGAAACTATTTATAACAGTGAAGAAAGGAAAATTATATTTACTAAATGCTTTTCATGTCCCTAAATACCGCAATTCTCAATGGCCAACTTTTACAGTTAGCAGCCAGCTTTTATGGTTTTTACACACTGACACTGTCCCCAGATCTGGCACTGGAGACCTGGGTCTGTATGATGAAACTGCTGGCTGCCTTTCAGTATCCATTCTGCTGAACTCTGGTATCAGCTGAGCGCATGGCTACTCGGCAAACAGACTGCGCACTCCAGCCTTCCCTGCAAACAAGTCACAGCTCTGTATTCTAGTCAATGAGATGAGAGTACACGTGCTATGTGGAAGTTTCTGGAAGTTCCTTAAAAGGAGGCCATACATTTTTTTTGTTTCCTTTATCCATAGTGACCTAGAATATGGATATAATCCTTGACCTTGATACTATTTTAGAAATAAAAATTAAATATGGCAGAACAAAGAGATAGAAGTCTCTAGTAGCCCTGATGCAGGTTATCTACTTACAGACTTCCGCCTTCTCCTCCATCTCCTTATCCTTCTCCTCTTGTTCTTGCTTCTCCTCCTTCTCCTCCTCCTCCTTCTTCTCAATGAGAAAGACATAATCTATCTTATTTAAACTACCGTTTGGGGTCTTTTTTACTTGCATCTAAATCTACTGGTGTACTTATAGAATCTGCCACCGTGGACCCACACCAATGACTTTTTTCTCCCTTCTTCCTCAGTGCCATCTTGCTGCACTTCAAGTTGCTTTTACGTTAGCTATCACCTTCGTCCAACACTGAGGCTTAGTTAGGATCCCTCCATCCATATTAACAGATTTCTCTGATTTTAAATACAGAAGGATCAGTCCCTTCCCTAGAAAGATTTAAAGATGAAGAATTTTTTTGATCCTTGTCAGCAAAACCTCTGTTCATCAAGAAATATTACAAGGAGCCAGTCTTTGACAAATTTCCACTATGCCGTTCCCCCAGAACAGTGTGTACTTATTCATCGTAAGTTACATGACCGAGACACTTTGGTTGCCCACACACGCCCTAAAGAAAGTCTGTCTATTTCTACATGATTGGTCTTCCCTTCAGGCAGAGAAGCAAGGTCATTTCCTGGTTCCCAGCTTGGCTGGCTTTGTGGAGAGGATTTTACATCCATTTGTGTAGGTTGTGCATTACATAAACCATTTGCCCTGAGAAAGGGGCACTGTTTTATTTGTCAAGTGATTGTGCAGGTGATACTCGCTCAGGCGTTGTGTGGGGTAGTTGTGTGCCTATGACAAATCTCCAACTTCTACTGGTTTTCTCAGATAGATTTTCAGGACAGGTGTGCTTTTAAGAAAAAGCCACTGGAGTACATAGATGTTTAAGTTCTCTACAAAGTCTTAAGAAATTCAGCCCTATTTTCTCTTAGAGAGACTCTCTGTGACCACCTAACTTAAAATAGTTTACCCCTCCAGAATCCTGTGTATATACAGTATCACTTTACTGTCTCCACACATCTGATCATCACCCGCAAATATTCTATTTACTTATTGTTTACTTCCCACCTCACTCTGTTCCTGAGTATGAGAGCAGGAGCCCTGCTCATCATGGACATAGCTGTATCCACCATCACCCAAGAGTTCTCAGCACATAGTAGGTTTTCAGTAAACATTCACTGACTAATGAATGGGCAGTTTTAACGGTACCATGAAAAATTTTAAACACACAAAGTACTATTATTTGTGTAACTTAGAGCTTTGATAATTTATTTTTTTCTCATCAAAAGTTCAACTTTCTTTAAACCACCCATCATATTTAGTGCTAAGACTTTTAAATTTCTTTTCTTTTTCTCTTTTTTCTTTTTGCACTATTAGGTATGGAACTTAGAGCCTTGTGCATCTAGGCAAGTGTTCTACCCCCAGCTACATCCCCAGCCCTTTTTATTTTATGTTTAAGACAGGATCTCACTAAATTGCCTAGGGTGGTTTTGAACTTGTGATCCGCCTGCCTCATCCTCCTGAATACCCGGGATTGCAGGCATGCGCCACCATGCCTGGCACTACTGAGACTTTTAAAGTTTACTGGAAAGAAAGATGATGAAAGAGAAATTCTAAAGAAAGACCAAAGTGATAGTGCTTTAATAAGGACATAGATGGTGGTTTCTTTGCTTTGTGCTATGCCTGAGTCAAAACAAGCAGAATAAACAGCTACCTTATTCTAGCTATTCAGAAACACCATTTTAAATTATACATCCAGGAGGTCATCAGTTTAGAATTTTACACAATAGAAGACATCTTTCAAAGGAGAACCACAAGATGGCTGCCTGGTTCTGAATCTAGACAGAAACATACAGTTGACTGTGAGCTTCTATTTGTCTTATGTGGTGAACCCCGCAGGGGTGCTTCTCATTTCTGGGAAAACCAGGTTTTCCACAGTTCCTACAACCTCCCTCACATAGTGAGGCCAACCGGAAACCCCTCTCTTCCTATCCAGGCTGCACCTTTTTCCAGGAGAGCCATCCTTTTCATGGGCTTCTCATTCCAGGATTCATGCTGGCTCCCTTTTTGGGGAGCAGTCAGGCTGTGTGTTTGGCTTTTTCTCTGTGTACTCTGATCACCCTTTTTAAAAAGCCAGCTTTATTTCCAGTTCTTATGGGTATTTTGTTCAGGCTTAAGAAAAATAAAATTAAAGAGGAAGAGGTGGAAAGAGAAGAGGAAAACCAAGGAGGGGAATGTTTGGTCATGACTGCTGCTGTGAAATATTAAAATGCCAATGACATTACCCCTTCATCAACAGAATAGAGATGTGCAAGCAGCATTTGCAGGGTGTGATAAATGTCCTTAAAAGTAAGAAGGTGTAAAAATGAAATGGGATAGAAGACAGATCAGGAGGAAAAAAAAAAAAGCATGACGGAAATAAGCAGCAAAAGAGAAGCCCTTCTCATCACTCATGGAGCTTGTGAAATAACATTTTAAAAAGAGAAATAGTCCAATACAACTTCATTTCTTCAGTATCTCAAACCTTTAGTTTTTTAAAAAAAATTCAGATGTACTGAATATATTAAGAATGCTTCTTCTTTTAAATAAAGATGCTGCAGGTTCATATGCATTAATTTTTAATAAAGTAAATTTTTGCGAAACAGTGTTTGGGCCACTGGATCATAAAATGTAATGGGATACAAAATATAATTTCCAGGTTAGAAAAGTAACTTTTTCATAGGATAAAGGACCCTTTTAATCCATGCATAGGTGAAAGACCTAAAAATACATTGAACATTTCAAGATACATGGTCTGCAAATATGACATCTCAGCATAGTGAGTGTGTGTTTCTGTGTGCATGTTTTGGGAAATTCAAAGCAGGACCTTGTATAATGTCTGTGCTTTGTCACCCAAATTGCACCTGCAGCACATGGAATATTTGAACCTGGAGGAATTTGAGAAAATAGCAGGAGCAGCAAGTTTGCTCTTACCTTCTCCCACTCTCCCCCCAAGCAGGTTGTAAGCTCCTCATCTGTGAAGTCCCCTTCCTGGAAGGAGACCCTGGGAGAAAGGAACAAATGTCCTTATCTCTGAATACACAGGGACACAGAGAAGAATCTGAACAAACAGGTCTTGCTGAGTTCCTTCAGTTTATTACCATTAGATCATATTTTTTTCCTCCAATCGTATTTCTTCACAACTATTTGCTCTTCATCAAACAGATGCATAAAAATATGCAACTGTACTTTTCCCCCTGAGTCTTCATTTCCTTTCACAGGCGTCCATGTCATGTGTATTAAGTGAGTTTATATGTTTTTCTCTTGTTTGTCTTTTTTACTATAAGCATCTCAGCTATGAACCGAGCAATAGGTAAGGAAGAAACAATTCTTTCTCCCTACAATATTAAGACGAATATGTATATGTCAAAAACAAAGTAATTGTTTCATATAGAGAAGACAAATTAGTAAATTCATGAATTAGAGTTTTATTCATTATTATATCTTCAAATGACTATTTGTTTGCTTAGGTAAGGCCCTGATCTTGATTAGTATATGAGTATGTAGATATTATTTGAGCTTGAATCCCAGATGTTAAAGAACTTACAAATTATTTGAAAATAATGCCTCTCACTAATGCCCATTAATGATAGAACTGAAAGGTAAAGATAATTAAAAAATGGTTAGAACTTTGTGACAATATGGTAAGGTAAAAATAGGATAAAACTTTGAAATCAGGTAGACCTAGGTTATAGCCTGACTCTGACTTACTTCTAAGATCTTTAATAAACTATCTAAATTCCAAGCTTTGGCTTTACTACCTCTAAAACTGAGAGATTAGTCTTACCATATATTAAATTAAAATAAAAATGGATCGAAGATCTAAATGTTAAAACAGAAACACTTAATCTACTGGAAGATAAAATAAGTACAACTCTTGAAGACAGGAATAGGCAAGGACTTTCTGAACAGACACCCAATGGCAAAAGAAATAATACTGAGAGTCAACAAAGAGGATCATATCAAATTAAAAAGCTTCTGTACACCTAAGAAACAACCAACAGAGTGAGAAGAAATGGGAAAAAATTTTTACCAGCTGCTCCTTAGGCAGAGGACTAACATAAAGAACTTTAAAAAAGTTAGACCTTCCCTCCAAAATAAAAGACACAATCAAAAAATGGACATCTGAAATGAATAGACACTTCTCAGAAGTACAAATGGCCAATAAATATATGAAAACATGTATTTATCATCATCACTCGCCATCAGAGAAATGGAATTTAAAACTATACTCGGATGTCATCTTACCCCCCAAAAAATGGTTATCATAAAAAAAACTAATAATAACAACTCCTGGTGAGGATATGGGAAAAAAGAAACTGTACTGTGTTGTTGATAGTAATGTAAACTATGGAAATCATCATGCAAATTCCTTAAAAACTAAAAATAGAAATTCCATTTGGTCCAACTATCCCCATTTTAGGTATCTTCTCAAAAGAGTTAAAAATCATCATATGACAGGGATACATACATACCATGTTTAGAGCAGCACAGTTTATAATAGCAAGATCTTGGAAATACTGTATATGTCCATCAACAGCTGAGTGGATAAGGAAAATGTGGTATTTATACACAATGGAGTACTATGCTGCTGTAAAGAAAGATAACTTAAGGCATTTGTGGGTAAATGAATACATCTTGAGATCATAGTATTATGTGAAATAAATCAGACACACAAGCTCAAATATCACATAGTTTTGCTTATATGACAAATACAAATAAAGAACCAAATGAAGAGAGATAAGTAGAAAATAGGGAGAATTTTTACTTTTGCAAACTACAAATTTCATTGTTTTAAAGATATGTCAATATATATGCTAACTAGTTTCATTTATATTACTGGTTTATCTTATTTTGTTGAAAAGAAAGACTTGTGTTATTCTCTGTTTCTTTTTGTAAGAATCTTTTTGGTTTATGTCTTGTACTCTGAGTAACTACTTTGAAGATAGTGATACACAGTATAATAACTACTGTTATTCTCTTATTACTTGAGTATAAAATTTTATTTTTAATAAAATAAAAATTAAAAAAATAAAATTGGGAGATTAATATTTGTCATACAGTTGTCAAAATTAACATAAACATATCTGAAAGCATCTCTGTTTCTGTGAGGCATATGGGCACTTGGTAAATATTAGTGTTCCCAGTTTACCTGACCAGGCAACAGGTCCACGTTGAATTTCTGAGAGTAGAGTACTCTAATTTTAGTAACTACCTTTAGATTTTTTTGAACTAAATGTAAAATAAAAAGCTTATAACATTAAGGAAAAATTAAGACTCAATTTACCATGAAATGCACACTTATAAAGATGGACAAAAGCCAGATATTAAATTAAAATATTTTCTTCAAAGCCTAAGAAGTTTTAGAAAATGTACAGGCAATGGAATCATAATGTCACATTAACTATCATGATCGCTGCATAGGTTTCAATTTTCTAGCTTTGCAAGAATAGGCTGAGTTCCACAGGGCTCAGACGGGGCTGGTAAGATTGGCTTCTGACTCAACAAGCTCTTCTCTCTGAAATGACTGCTATTTCATGAATTTAAACAAGTGCCACAAGTGCTCATTTTCATGTGTGACATTTTTGATAAACTTCCAGGTTTCAGAGTGGTTAAGAGAGCCAGATTAAAAGCCACATTTTCTTACTGTGATAGCAAACTAGCTTCAATACAACCCCTCTCAAGACTTTCAGTTAAATTCCTTAAATATTAACCAATTACTTTATTGTGAACACAACTATCTAATCACTCTTCTACCTATGAAAGAGATACAGTGGATAGGAAAGGAAGTGTTTTGTGACAGAAAGAGCTTTGCAGGTATCTTGAGCTGAGTGGAGCCTTTTAAAAGCTCCAGGCAACAAAATAATCATGGTGTACTGTCTCATACATGATTCAAAATAAAAACTATACCAAACCATATAATAAGAATAAAGAACTCTAACAAAATTTGGAATTTTCACATGATGACTATGGAAGTCTTTTTAAGGAAATAGCAAATTGTTCTATTTAAAACAGTATTTTCCCTAGCTTTACTAAAAAATGTACCAAATTGTCAACCAAAGCCTCCCCAAGAAGACACCAGAATAATCTGCTGATCAAGCACAGCTGTATGTTAAACACACTGCAAGAAAGGACATCACCTTGATAGAGTCTTGGCAGTGTCACAGAAGGGGAGACCAGAAGCAGAAATGTATAGGGTTTGGGGTGTGAGCCTTTAAAACTGGGGATCTACCAAATCAGGAACTTTTATAACATAACAGTTTGCTATTGATGGACATAGTAATGATGACATTTTAAAGAATTTTTGTTTCTTTTGTTTAGAGAAAATGTCTCCCTAAGTAGTCCAGGTTTGCCTTGAACTTGCTGTACAGCCCAGACTGGCCTTGAACTTGTGATCCTCTTGGCTCAGCCTGAGTGCTGGGTTTATAGGCCTGTACCACCATACTGAGCTCAAAGCAATTTTTGGTGAGTAGTTATTTGAAGAGTAACCCTTTCACCAGGGGGAAAATGTATTGTCCTGAGAAGAGGCCATTCGCACACATGAGCAAATTTATTCTTCAAATAAATTGATCTTCAGGAATTTCCTGATCCAAACAGCAAAATGATTTATTGCTCTACAGGTTTATCTCCCTGGGCAAGAATTTCCTAGAGCAAATATTAAGTCATGTTGCTACAGGTGGTCTCAGGTTTCCCAGCTAATAGTTAAGCTCTGTAGATGCTTTTATTGCCTAACATAGAATCCAGCCCTAGCAAAATCTCAACACCAAACTGGGTATTGAATCAGGAAAACAAAAGAGAAGGAAATATGGGGCAAGTCAACAAAATAATATCAAGGAGTCTTAGGTAGAGTTAACTACTTTCTCCAGAACAGCAGAGTCGAGGAACTTCAGAGTTATACTTTTGTCTGGAACTGTCCAAATATATCTGAACTCCAAGCAGATGAGTTCTCTTCCAGGGAAAGATTAAGCTGTAGCTTATATAGACCTGAGCAACCAGTTTGACAGGTCTGAGGTGCTTAGCTCTAATAGTGTGTGCTTTGAGGACTGGATCTGCTTATTTGATTCTGTACCCTTAGCACAGTACAGAGTCATTAAGTCTTTGAGACCTGAGTGCTGAAGTATATGAGACTGTAATAAAGTTTGTAGATTGGTCTCTGAACAGGGAGGTAGATAGACCATGTATAGATGCTGGCTTGATTAGGTGATTAAAAAACTCATGTTTAAAAGCTGAGCTTTAGCCACACTGAGAAACTTGAACTAAGAAAAGACACAGTGATGCTTAAAGGACACAGAAACAGATGAGGGAAAGGAAAGAGCACAGAAGAGGAGACACCTGATAATTAAAAATAGCTTATATTTACACAGTGCATTTTAATATAGAATGTGTTTTTACTTATGTTATTTCATTTGTTCTTCACAAAATTCTTGAAAGGTGCTATAATTTGGATCTTAAATGTCTCCCAAAGGCCTATGTGTTAGATGCTTGAGGACTACCTTGGGATGATACAGGGAGATAGTAGAGATGTTGAGAGGTGAAGAAGTCTTTTGGTCATTAGGGGTATCTTAGTTACTTTCATCATTGCTGGGGCAAAATACCTGACCCTCAAAATTTAGATGAGGAGAGGTTTATTTAGGCTTGCAGTGTTTAGAGGTTTCAGTTCATAGTTGGCTAGCTCCAAGGTAGGGTGACATGGTAGAGAGGCAACACAGAGGACAGTTGCTCATGGCAGGGAAATGAGAAGCACACAGTGAAGGGAATAGCCAGGAAGAGTTAAACCCTTCTAGACCATGCTCTTTAGAAGAGATCCTACCTCTTAACAGCAAGCCTCTGTAATCCAATGACCTTCCAAAAGCCCCACCTATGAGTTCATGAGGCTTTGAGGGGACGTTTTTGATCTAAACCATATTGTTCTGACCCTTGTCCCTCAAAAGACACATGTGCATCTGTTTATGCATTTAATTCATCTCTAAGAGTTGCCAAAGTCCTAACATGAAACCTCTGTGAAAAGTCCAAGTCCCAAGTCTCTGAGATTTAAGGCAAACTCTTAGCCATGAGTCCCTATAAAAAATCTAAAAGAAAGTTAAACACTGTCAACATACAAGGATACAGGGTAGATATTCCCATTACAAAAGTTAGAAATAGCAGAATAGAAAGGAACAGGAACAAAGCAAGCCTAAAAGGGCTTATGCTTTGCCAGTGAGGACAAACATAAATTCTGTAGTTCTGTGTCCAGAACCTGGAGCAAGATGTGAGGTTTGAACTTCCAGTGACATGGGTGGCCTTACACTTATGGTTTCACCAGGTGTTTTAGCCTTCATAGCCTATTTCTTGGGCTGGCTTTGTTCACTTTTTGCAGCTTTCCTCTGATCTTCCACATTCCTGGCTTCTCCTAGTTCCTGGAGTTTCCACTGCACTTTCAGTTTCACTCTCAGAGCTTCACACACTCCCCTCCCAGGGTCACACTCTTTGGCCTCCCAGGCCTTCTCCTGAAATCTGGGTGGAGGCCTCCATGGCCCTGTAAATCTTGCATTCTGCATGCAAGTAAAAGCACCCTTGTGATATACACATACTAACTTCCACAAGGAATGGAAACATTATATATTACACACATGTACAGTACTAATAAACTAGAAAAAAAAAAAGTGAAAGAAAAACCCCAGGCTTGAGGATAATGCCAAGGTCAGTCACCAAATGCAAAAGTAGCAGAGCCCTTTCTCATTTTGTGGTGGTTGCAGAGGCCTCTGAGTGCCTGAATGGCAGAGCCTGGTGAACTAAATCCTAGGGAATCAATTCCCTCAGGGGAACCTTCTCAGACAGAGTGGTGGAGTGGTTTGCGGCTCTTTTCTCAAAACAAAATCTTACTTTTGTAGGCTGAAGGATGGGGTCTTGCTCTTTCCCAAAATGCTCCTAAGTCATTTTTCCTATTGTCCTGCTGTAGAGTACTTGAATTCTTTTTAATCCTAATCTTCCCAGAAACCAAGCTCTCCTCCATCAAAATTTAATAGGCTCTACTTTTACAGGAGCTCCCTTTCTGGTAAAACTCAAAATTTTTAAAATCACTCAGTTGGGCATTTTCTCTTGATTCTCAAGGTAGCACTGACTAAAACCCCCCAATGGTACCCAAGCTACAGCCTGAATGTTTGCTTCCCCGCCTTGAAATTTTCTCCACCAGATTAATCTATTGCCCTTAATCTCCATCTCCTGAAAACTCTCAGGACATGAGCAAAATGTGAACAAATTTTCCTCTAGAGTAAATCACACATGGTCTGAATTCCAACTGCCAGTGGAGTCCTTTTTTCCCACTGAAACCTCATGAGCCTAATCTTTTCTGTCTGCATTTCTATCAGCGTTCTGGTCTTCTGAGCTCTGACCCAAATCTTCCATCAAGCTTGGCTTACAACATTCTAAGGTTGTTTCTCCAGCCGACATCTCAAGACCTTTCCAAATTCTTCTCACTAACCAGTTCCAAAGACTTTTGAGCCACATCATCAAGTATAGTCACAGCAATGAGCCCACTTTTCTGGTACTAAAATTTCTCTTACCTTCCTCATTGCTGAAACAAAATCTCAACCCTCACAATTTAAATGAAATGTTAATTTTGGCTCACAGTTTGTGGATGTTTCAGTCTATGATCCCCTGACTCCAATACAGTGGACTAATTCACTGATGAATATCATACTCCCATTATCTAATCACCTCCCAAAAGGCCCCTATGAGCATATGATATAAACATACATGATATAAATACAGATATAAACCATAATGGAGGGTATGTTCTGGGCGGGAATTGTGGGACCCTGGCCCCTTCCTCTTTCTCTTTGTGCTCCTTGCCATATGATTTGAGAAGTTTTGCTCTGCTATGTGCTTCTGACATGATGCAATACCTCACTACAAGCCCAAAGCAATGGGGTTCATCAGTCATGGACTGGAATCTTTAGAACTGTGAGCCAAAATAAATCTTCTCTCTTTTTCAATTAACTATCTCAGGTTTTCGTCACAGTGATCAAAAGGAGAAGATGCATTATGAACGCCATCTTATGGATAAGAAAGTTGTGGCACCAAGGAGGTTAAGTGTCTTGCCCAAAGTCACAGCACTGTAAAGTTACAGGCGGGCCCTTGGGCCCACTCTCCTGAAGCATTTTGCAACTGTTAAGAATTGAAATTGAGGGAAGAGTGAGAGAAGTGCTTCTCTTTACCACTCCAACCATAAGGACCAAAGTTTGTCATGTTGTAAGTTCTGTAAATAGACAGCGTGTGCTGTGAACTGTAATTGAATGGGACCTGTCAAAGGAGTTGTCAGACCCTGGACACTATGCCCTGAACATAGCCTCCAAACCACCACACATCTATGCTGCTATCATTTCAGAACAGATTACTGCTTTTATGCCAAAGTCCTGCCTGGTCACGTGTTTCTACAGGCAGCAAAATTTTAGTATCCCTGTCTGGCTGGGCTTAAGTTTTTGGCAAGAATTTCCTTTTCCCTTGTGAACATCTTGGAAAGCTTTTAACTGAGCACAAAGATGTTTATTTTGAGAAGCAAAAGGGACTAACTAAATATGTCCAAAAACAATCTCTACCTCTTCCACCAGATGATCCTTACTTTTATCATGTAAGATATTTTGCTGCCTCCACCATCTAAAAGGCAGAGTACACAGGTGGGACAATCCAGAATAGCTCAGGGGGAAAAAGTGATTCTCTTTGTGACTTCTGGCCAAAGAGGTATTAGGAATCTAGCATGGGGAAGTACTGAAAGAAGTAGAAAGCAATAGAAATTGTGGGTTTAGGAGGGCAAGAGCAGTGGTACCAGGTAGACAACAATCACATAGCTGTTCCCCATTGCCTGATTACTTCCCAAGTACCTTTTGGGATGGTTTCACACTAGTTTTAGATGATATTGTAACCATGCAAAAACATGATTCTTGGAGGCCCTTAAAGGACAGTGGCAAATATTGCATGGCCAATAACTTTTGGAGCATGTGGATATATAATCATGTGAATTTAGAATTATAGCATACTTTAGGGTGAGTAGTCCAATGTTTTCATTTGAGACACATAGAAACTGAGAACCAGGAAGTTAAGTCACTGTCTTGAAGTCTGATATATCTCAGCAGTAAATTAAGACTTTTGATTTTTGTAGTTATTGAGCCGTACTGTGAAATAGGTATTTTGAAAGC
Source organism: Dasyprocta punctata (assembly GCA_004363535.1). Lineage (NCBI taxonomy): Eukaryota > Metazoa > Chordata > Mammalia > Rodentia > Dasyproctidae > Dasyprocta > Dasyprocta punctata. The sequence goes on along the minus strand of RJWM01022328.1, from coordinate 21,125 downwards.
TAATGTATCTTGTCCTTCTTTCTTCACTTAATGTCTTTAAATATACTTCCCTTCCAAAATGAGAAAAAAACAGCTCTCTGAACTGAAGTTAGCAGAAGTAAAATAGTAAAATACTTTTTCTAAAAGTTTGGCTTAAGAATCCAATTTAATAGACATGTAGTAGAGACAGAGGTATAATTTTAAAAAATAAACTAATTTTTAAAAAGGAGGGAATGAATATTTCAAAAATGAGCAACCAGATCCATGAGGATTTGGGGGCAAGTAGAGAGACACTGTTTTAGACGAAGATAAAGTTTTAATTTCTTCAGTTGTGGAAAGTGCCAAAATTTCACAGCTAGGTCCTAAAGGTGATTGTTTGCCTCTGCTTTATGTAGAGTCCTTTATGAGCTGTTAATTAGTATCAGAGAAAATCACACCACGAAGGCCAACAGATGGTGCAAAGTTATAAATCAGTTTTGTTTTGGGAGGGAGAAGATTAATTTGACCTGGATCAACACTATCTTTATTCCTTAAGAACAAATTCAGGTGCAGAGGCCAAGTGGGAGAAGATGCCTCTGGGGTCCGTGAATGTTCATAAACTCTGAAACTCTTAGCATTCAGTTTTCCCATTGCATGACTCTGTTAAAGTTTGTGCCAAACACCATAGTGCCTTTTCCATCAAGTTCCAGGGTTTACAACTAGGCATTAAGTTTTTTCCCGGTGCTCTGTTCGCATTTCTTTGAATGCATTTCCTTCTTCCTTTTTAGGTTCCCAAGATACCAAATTTCCCCCCAATAATCACTCTGTACAGTTTCTCTCCTTTCTCTTAAGAGAGCAATAAGTAATGGATTTTTCTGTTTCCTTCTGCACTCCTAAGGGAAGGGAATGAAATGTTTGAGAAAATTTTTGTTAATATTGCTGCTGTTGGTAAGTATTATTTTGCTTTTTCACTAAACTTGCTTTACTTCCTGAGATTTGTCTTATGAAGTTGATTTCCTGATTTCAACTCAGATACGACTAAATTCTGAGAGCCAAAAATAAAACCAAGAGACACCAGATAATGGCTATCTATCTTTTAGATCTAAGAGACAAAACAAGATGCTGATCTTCCAAAAGGAAAAGCAGTAACAGTAGCAAAACAAATCAAGACTCCAAGTTTAACTGCCACACCAATGAAGATGAAAAACTACCAAAATAATCAGGGTACTGACCTTTGATTCCTCTCCCAGACAGCATCCTCAAAAATCTCAACAATTTTTGTTTTCTTCGTCTTCACTTAGTTAAATGCAGAAATATTTCCAGTTTGACCATAGTGATGTTCCAATTTTCCAGGTAAAGACATTCTTCCTGATTCCTAATAAATATCAAATTGTTGTACTGTCATCACTTTGTGCTCTTAGGAACAAGGTAAGGCTTTTGCCCTCCTCTAACATGGAAGCTGGAATTTCAAAAATTGTCCTTTCTTTGGAAATTCAAGGAAAATAATTTGAATGATGAATCTTCTGTGGTTTGGACTTTTGGGTATTTTGTTTTCCTCCTCTCTGGATTACAAGGCTGACGGTTTTCTTACCCATGCGTATGACTTCTCAGGCTAAATTGATAAACTTTTGTTGGTCAAAGAACTGGAAATATCAAATTCCCCCAAAGACTTTCTTCTGTGAAACTATTCAAGAAGTTAAGAATTTCATTTGGAGCATGAAGTATCAGAACCTGTTTTCTAAGTTAAGAAAGTATAGTTTTTGCTTTTTTGTTTTTGACTTTTGTGGATTTTATTGTTACTATTGGTGGTGGTGGTGATGGCAGTTGGTTGGTTGCTTTACTGATTGATTGACTGATTGATTTATATATTGAGATAGGGTCTTGCTATGTAGTCCAGGCTAGTCTTGAGCTTGCTATGCAGCCCGGGCTGGTCTTGAACTTTTAGACTTCCTACCCAGCTTCCTGAGTGCTGGATTGTAGGAGTGCACCAACACACCTGATTCAGGGAGTCTAGCTTTTAGAAATACATTCAAAAAGTCATTCACACATTGCTAGGATTTAAATGTTTGTGTCCCCTCCAAAATTCACATTGACACTTAATTCACAATGCAGCAGTATTTAGAGGATGGGTTTTAGGAAGCTATTAGTCTGGGAGGACTCTTCCTTTATGCATGAAGTTAGGGCCCTTGTAAAAGGGCTTGAGGGAATGGGTTCATCCCTTTTTGACTCTTCAAAGGTGGGGATGCAGGGGACGTAGACACAAGGTGTCATCTTGAAAGAAGAGACTTAGTGTTCATTAGACAATGAATGTACTGGGGCCATGAGCACACTCTGAGAACTGTGAGAAATGAATTTCTTTTATTTAGAAATTGCACAGTCAAGGATATTTTGTTAAGCAGCAGAAACAGAGTAAAGACGTATCTCTTTTCAAAAGGTAGAGCCTAATTCTTTTCCCCTTGAATGAATGTGGGCTGCACTTAGTGAACTTCTAATGAATAGAGTGTGGTAGTTGTACTATGTTACATCTAATACTGGGGTCTGAAATTATTGCTTCTCTTGGCTCTCCTGGTGTGGGGGAAGCTAGCTGCCTTATCACAAAAACACTCAGGCAATCCTGGGAGAGGTTTGTGCACAGAAAATCTGTACTCTCCCCTAAAACCCAAATCACACATGGGAGCTATGACGTCTTGAAAGAGAATGAAAAACTCTGGCAGAACCACTCACCTAAGCTACGCTGGAATTCCTGACCCACAGAAACCATCAGAGATAATAATTGTTTATTACTCTTTTAAACCACAAAGTTGTGGGGAAATTTGTTATATAATAATAGATAACTGATACAGGAAGCAATTAGCAGAGAGGATACTGTTCTATTCTTGAAATCCTTGAAATGAAAATAATAATTATTGTACAGAGAATTCTTTTTCCCTCAGCTATTTACATTTTATTCTCATTCAGTTGGATCACATAAATCCCACCAAAAATGCTCAGAATGTCTACTTTTCCTCCCATCTGTTCACATTTGAAAGGTTGATGTGTATTATTTGCATGTGAATGCATGAATGTAAATGGAGCAGAAATGACAGAAAGGGTTAAGAAAACTGAAAGCTAGGTAAGATTCCCCTATTAGTCCCTAAATATTTAGCACCTTTTATCTCCTTTGAAATCCTTTTTTTTGTCTTGGAGAAAATGCTTTCAAACATTTGGATTGGTGTTAGCTCCAATCCAATTACTAGCTTAGGTCAAGGCCTCATTATCTTTTGAATGAATTTCTGGCAAGTCCTCATCTTTTGCCCTCTGACAGAATGCTTTTATAAGGCCCAGATCTGACTGCATTGCCTTTTCACTCAAAAATGATCAAAGGTTGCTCATGTGGCTGGATTGAGATTAGTCATTCCCTTCTAACCTCCCTTGCTATCCCCACCTCATATATATGGTTGTAGACAAGGCTCAAAGCATATGGGAGATGTTTTATAAACTGGAAGTACATGCAACCTAACCTACTATAACACTTCGTAAAGTCTTTCATTTCTTAAGGGGTCAGAGTGGGAACCCAGGTATAGTAGTACCTGTTCCTTAGTGATAAGGTTTACTGGAGTCTTGGGAATTTATTGCCTTGTTCTACATCATGTAAGACTATTCATTTTTTCCTATCCCTCCATCAGTCTTACTGATCACCTCGCCTTCTGAAGAAGATAATTTTAAAAGCAAAGGCAAATCCATATCCCATCCTATTGATGTTACGGTGCTGCCTGAAGTGGTAGTTGGGAGTTGGTGAATGGCGTCTTCCTTTAAACAATCAATTCATAAATCCTGGATTGGGTTGAAGCCATATGGAGTCAATAGTCAAGCATTTTATTAAGTTGGTGTGACCTTTGATAATCTTTTAAATCTATGTCAGTTGCTAAAGTTTTCCTCTCACTTCCAAACCCATTTCTGCTTTGCCAGTGACTTCCTGTTAGGGCCTGCAGATAGGCAGACAAGGAAGACCATGCGAGTAGGGGAAGAAGGAGGGACCTGCTGCCTGTGCTTTTTGTTGGTTCTGTCTTCCTGGAGTTCCTGTGAGTATCACTCCAGCAACACTTCATCTCCGAGGCAGTAGTTCCTATCTACTGCAGCAGTGGAATTCACTTTGTAGTTTTCCAACTACAAACTAGTTTCATCCCCTTACCATCCTTCTAGCATCAGCTGGTGGGATCCCTTCCTTACATGTCTTAGTTTCAGCTTCTCAGTGGCCTCCTCTAAATTTTGAAGTTTAAAAATTTCTCACCTCCTTCCTTTCTTCTCTCAGCCCAGGAAGTGTGTGGTGGCTATGCAAATGCACCTCACAAACTTTTAACTGGAGGAAGTATTACTACAGTTGTTAGATTTAGCAGGCAAAAAACAAGACAGCTGCCAGCTAAGTTTAAAAATCATATGATTAATATTCACCTTATGCAATATTTGGGATATATTTCCTGTTATGGTTGGGGTCCAAAATGCCCTCCCAAGGCCACAATGTCCTGAAGCCTTAGTTGCCAGCTGATGGCAGTTTTATAACTAGACGAATGATGAGGGCTCTGGCTTCACCAAGTGCATTAATCCACTGATGAGTCTGCAGCCCAGTGAGCTTCCTGGGAGGCAGGCTCTCACTGGCTGAGGCTATTCACTGGCTAATAGCTCTGAAGGCTCTATTCTGTCCCTGGCCTCTTCTTCATTGACTCTTCCTGGCTCTCTCTGCTTCCTGAATGCTGTGGGGTGAGAGGTTTTGCTTCCCCACACCCTTCTACTGTGATGTTTCTGCCTTAGAGCCAGGTGAACTAGCATGGCAAATCTCTGAAGCTGTGAACCAAATTAACCCTTGCCTACTTTAAGTTGTATATGGCTGGTTTTTCATGCAGGCATCGAAACGGTGACTAACACATGAAAAATATATGTATTGTTTATCTGAAATGCAAATTGAACTGGGTGTCCTATATTTTATCTTGTATCATTAAGCTTAACTGACCAAGAGCCCAGCTACTGCTCTGTGAATTCTGACCCCCTTCCCATCACTCTCTCTGCTTTGAGGCAGCTGGCTCCCTCTGTCTCCTCCTTCGAAGGACTGAGCATGCCCAGATGCTGAGGCGGATGCCGGTAGGCACGGGGAATCCCCCTGCCCCACAATTTTGGCTCAACGATGTCCCTGTGGCTTTGCTGACTCTTAGATTTAATAGCTCCATCTCCTTCACCCAGGTCACACTGGCATCTCAGTCTGTGACCGCTGTCCGTCCTCCACAGGTCCTTCCCTGTTTTCTTTCACACAGCCATTTCCCAAAATGAAACCTTACAGGTGTAATCTCATCTTCGCGTCTAGTGCAGGGCAGGCTAACAAAAGGTAGTAGCAACTTCCTGCAGTCGTTACACTCTGATGCTTTAGTATTCTTTATCCTCTCAGTTTAATATCCTGCTAACAGTTCTTTGTATTAAATCCTCTCTAGTCAAATAACTGATGTGGCTTCTATCTCTTGCCTAGATTCCAACTGACTGCCCCTAAGCCTGGTGAGAATTCTAAATGGCTCCAGGAAATTTAAGACATTAAGTCATTCCATTAAAGGAATGTGGGATGTTATTTTCCCCTAACTTCCCTTGTTATTTTACCACAGAGTTGGCAAAACAAGCTGAGCTAGACGACTGCCTGATATAAATGTGGCATCAGACATTTGTTATATCGTTTCTGATACCGGTAGTCACACTTGGACACATTGGCAAACTGGAGCACCTCTACAGGAAGGTGATTACGAGTGGGAAAGATCTTGAAGCCATTTCCCAGAGGGATGTTCTGACTTCATCTGGAGAAGAGAATGGGGTAACTAACTGTTTTTAAGCATTTGAAGGTCATTCATTTGGAAACGGGATTCAGCTTATTTTGGATGACTCCAGATGTTAGTTAGCATTGGAGCCAATCAGCAGAGCTTGTGGGCTTATAACCTGGCAACGATACAAGCCCTTATCCCTCCAATATTTCTTCAACATGTATCTGGCAAGAGTGGGGAGAAATTATTTTTTTCTACTAGTAAAATGTATATAGCTCTTTATGCTCAAAATAAATGATTTATTACATGTGGTAACATAACAATAAAATATTAACTTTCTGAAATTTTTTCCAGTTTTTATGTCACTCATCACTGGATAGCATAAGTCACTCACACTAAGTGAGAATAGGTCCAACCTGAATGTCTCTCATTAAGAATTCTGTCCAGATACATTTGGGAGGTCCTTCATCTGGCTTTTTTGTAGACACACATTTTCTTCTTTTATCCAATTCTTACTATATTGTAATCTTCCTGGATTATTTTACAATTCTCTGAATGGGAAAATTACAGCTTAATCAAAGATTTATGATTTAGATAATAAAATAAGCTGTTCCTAGTAAACAGTGTGGCATAGTGGGGTTTTAGAATTTCAGTTGACCACATCTCCCCAAAATATTCAATTTAATGAAGACAGGGAATATATTTTGGAATTTTCCTTTGAAAGCACTGTCTACTTCCATTTACATGATCCTCAGTTACAGGAGGAGTGATACATAAGTTCAGTGATATTTTAGCATCCTTTTTCAATTAGTGCTCTGCCTGGTGTTTCTATTCCTTAATGTCGATCTTTTGTGGGTAAAAGTCACAGGGAGTGTATCTCTACCAGTATAAGCCAGACTTAGTAAGAACTACAGCTTCCAACAATGTATTTAGCTATCTTACCAAGTAGTTCTTCAACACTGAATATCATTTATCAGAAAAGGATTTTGCAATAGGAAAGAAGATAAACCAGAATAATAGGTAGAAATAACTGAATATAAATAAATGTTAAAGTCCAGTGTTGTTTTGCTGTAATGTTATGGGAGATTGGTCAAACACTGATTCATAGTAAAAAATGATGTTAAGAAATGTTTGGTGAGCTGGGGATTTAGCTCAGTGGTGTAAGCACCTGCCTGGCAAGAACGAGGTCATGAGTTCGATGCCTGGTACCAAAAAAAAAAAAAAAAAAGTATGGTGATAGTTAAAGATAAAGCAAAAGAAAAAGAGAACTGTATGTCCATTCAAGGTCGGAATAACATTGAGTAAGAGGTTCTTAGGGATTTGTTCAATTTTCTATGAGGGCATGCCTTGTTTGACTTTGCAATTCAGTAGCATTTACCTCCCTGACAGTGTAAAATACATGCTAATTTATAGATTTTTACATACTAGAGATGCAAAAGAGTTCTCTCTAGTAGACAAAATAACTTCAAAAGTTATACTTTATTATCTTATTGACTATTAATTAGATTTTTCTCTGGTTTAAAGCAGCTATATAAATCCTAGTTCCTCAAATGTCTTCAAGCCAGCTTTATTACCTCTATTTGTTCTCTCATTAATTAATGAAGTGAATGAATTTTTGACAAATATTCATTCTGTATTTTTATGAAAGTGATGCTTTTTTTTTGGTACTGGAAATCGAACTCACAACTTTTCACTTGCCAGACAGGTACTTAATCCACTGAGCTAAATCCCCGGCTGAAAGTCACACCTTTAACTTTTAAAAATTATATGACAAAGGCATGAGTTAAAAAGTGAAGTATTTGTCAAATGGATAACAAGATATTAATATTAATATTGAGAATTCAGAACATACACTGCACTAATCAGCTGCAAACTATGGCATTTGATTAGACCATGAGTATCTTGTTTTGAGAATGACACTTTTGGAACAGAGATACAAGAAGAGGGCAATTAAAATGAGATATTTTTAAAAACATGCTAACAGGGCATGGTGGTGCACGCCTGTAATCTCAGCGCTCAGGAGGCTGAGGAAGGAGGATTGCTGTGAGTTTGAGGCCAGCCTGGGTTACATAAGCAAGTTCAAGTCCTGCCTGCACTATGTAATGACACCCTGTCTTAAAAAAACTAAACCAAACCAAAACCAAAACCAAAACCAAAACCAAAACAAAACCCATGTTAGATGAAGCATTAATAGACTTAAGGAGTGAAAACTCAAGAGGCATATGTCATGATAATTTACTTTTTTTTTTTCTGAAGTACTAGGGATTCAACACAGGGCCTTTACACTGAGCTCCATCTCCAGCCTTTTTAAAATTTTTTGTTTTGAGACAGAGTTTCACTAACATTCAGGCCAAACGAGAACTTGTCTCCTGTCTCAGCCTCCCAAAGTGCTGGGATCATAAGTGTGTGCCACCATGCCCAGTGGCAATTTAAAAATTTTATCGATGATTCCACCAAACATGACAAATCACAGTGCTGTATGAACAGGGAAAAATTATTAACCTCTCTGGTTTTCTGTTACTTTCTCTGCAAAACAAATGAGCTGCACCACCTCTACAATCCTAAAGTAATTGCACTCGATACTGAAAGTTCATTGAGTAAAAAAGGGATTTGATTTATTTTGTGTGTTTCCCAAGAGCATGACTAAGTCCTCTGGTTGCAAGCTATAGGAAAATAGATCTTTGGCTGAGTATAAAGAAAAGCTTTCTCACTGTGAGAACTGTTCACCAATCCAACAAGCTGTCTTGTGAAGTACCGAGTACTGGGATTACTTGGGAAGAATCACTGATATCCTCACCTGCTGGTGCCATTAAACTGCAGGGCCTGTGAAGTGTACCTCATGGTCTAATTAAACCCAGGCACATCTCTTCCTGTCTTCCAGAATGAATCCCAAATGACTAACTCTGCATTTCTCACTGTTTCCTTTCTCATTTCTGATTTTGTGTTTTTGTTTCTGTGTTGTGGCCAAGCCTGCTAGTCTGTCTGTTTTGGCTAACTTATGGTCAAGTACAGCTGCATTCTGGAACCAGATTATACTTTTTCCTGAAGACCAAAGACAGGCATCTTTTCCCAATTCTGCAGTCAAGTCATTGTGTTGATAACGTGAAAATAACCATCACAGGAAACTTTGCACCACAAAAGTAGGCAAATGCTACACATTAGCATATGTCATCTGAACGAGTTGGTAGGTGTATCTGCATCATACATCTTTTTTAACACCTGAGGCCAGACACTAGTGATTTAGTATTTTTGTGTCAAATTAACATCAACTGAATAATCTAAGGAGTCCTCTTGCATGTGGTCAAAGCCAGGTCATTTTCTAGAACTGTAACCAAGACTGTCAAGCAGTTCTCAGTTTCCTGGTGAAGACATGGCCATGCATGTGTATGCATGTACTTCTGATATGCATAGTGGCCAATTATTACAAGGCATTTGGTTTTATGGTGTGACCATTTGATGATCTGTGTAATATGGAAAATAGGGTGGTACTTTCTACCAGGAGAGAGAGGATAGCTAATCCAGTTTGTCAGTCTTTTGTTTATTTAGCTACTCATGGGCTCAAATTAATTAAGATAATATTTTGTGCCCACTAGAAAGGATAATAGGAACACTGAGTTCTTTGTTTCTATGTTTATACCTGATCCGTGGCCGAGGTTATAAAGCAGAAGCCAGTCAGCTCTCTGAAATTGAGTAAAGCTTTCCTCTCTCCTTGTGTGTATGAAATGTTTTCCATTTTGGGAGGTTATTAATAAATTATATTTTAAAGTCTTTTAAATTTACGGTATTTTGCTGTAGTTGACTTATGGAGAGTAATAATTACTTAGAAAAATCTAGTATTTCTAGAATTCCTAGGTAATAAACTAAATTTTTAATATTCCAGATGTTCTAGATTTTTAATAAAAATTCTTTCAGAGAGTGCTGACAAACATTTTATATGATCTTAATATATATGTATAAGATACAAAGCAATACACAATAATAGTAAATCTCTGGATATTTCTGTCTGATCTATCATTTTGATTTAAGAAAACACAATTTTTACCTCTGACTTTAGTGTGTTTAGTGCCTTTGTACATTTTAATTTTTAGAAGATCTAGGTTTGCTTTCTGAACTTTTTCAATGTTATATACTAGTTTATTGATAAAATAAGCTAACATTAGTACTTAATAATGTTAATGATTATGAAATACATAAAATTATGGGTTAAACCATATTGAATTATAATGTTGACAATCTTTTAGGTATCAGTAATCATATTCTATAGCGTGCTAGCTAAACATAATTTCTAATATCCTTGGGTTAATTTTAAAATCTTGGACTAATTAAGTTAATAATTAGATAATCTTTACAGCCTAGGTAATTTCTATAATAGAAGGCAAAAACATTGGTTTCTAAACACAGCTTTTTTTTTTTTTTTTTTTTTGGTGTGTGTGTGTGTGTGGCACCAGGGATCTAATTCACAACCTTGTGCCTGCCAGGCAGGTACTTAAACCACTGAGCCAAACTCTCTGCCCTAGTTTTTTGAGGCAGGGTTGCACTATGTAGCTCAGGCCGGCCTTGTGCTCACATCATAACCCAAGCTGGCCTTGAACTCACAACGCTTTGCCTACCTCAGCCTCCTGAGTGCTGGGATTAAAGGTGTGTGCCACCACACCTGGCTTAAACACAGTTTTAAAAATATGCATATGTTTGTTGGGAATATTCATTGTGCTGATGATTGTTACTGTCTTATTGGCTGGTGTGAAATTGTTATATTTTGATTTCTTATTTTCCTTTTGTTTAAAATTTAAAAATAAAATAAAATAAAAACATATACATATGTGAGTTTCTTATTTTACAATGCTGCTGAATGGTATACTTGTGGATAGTATTAATGAATGTGTTCAGTTTTGCTTTTATAGAACACTCAATTATCAATTATTCATCTCCTAGTTCTTGCTATGATATTGATACTGGTTAATTTGTTCAAAGTTATAGATAATATTGGTGATTAAAAGTGTATAGAAGGGCATGGTGGCACACACCTGTAATCCCAGCACTGGGGATGCTAAAGCAGGAGGATCACAAGTTCAAGATCAGCCTGGCAAACTCATATCTCAAGAACTGAAGAGCTGTGGAAGTAGCTCAGTAGGAAGGCCCTGGGATTAGTTCTAGAATACAAAATAAAAGGGGAAGACAAAACTCAAGTGGATACAGAAAACTATGTAAGGTTTGCTGAAAGTAAACCATATTTGTCTTGCTTGTCTGAAAAGAAGAAATAAAATATGTTAACATTTTGGCAAAGTTTTCTTAGTTTTGATGGGTTTGTTCAAAAGATAATTTTAAATAAGAACTTGGACTCCTGTATTGCCAAATATTGAATTAATGCAAAAATAGAATTTGGCTTTTCCTCTATTAAAGTAATAAATTGAGCTCTTTTGTTAACTTGTTAAAAAATAATAGCTTTATTGAGCTATAATTTACATACTGAACAATTGACCCCTTTGAAGTATAAAGTGTCCTTTAGTATTTTCACAGAGTTGAAGATACTAATCCTCACCATGATGCAATTTTAGGACATTTCACCCACCCCCAAGTCATAGAGCTCTTAACAAGAGATAATAAGCAGTTATCATTTACCTATTGTATAATCAGCCCAGATAATATAGATTATATCGCACTATTTTCTGTGCTTTGTGTTGATTTTATCATGTCCATGATTACAAAGGACAAAGTCTCCTCACCTCTCAAACAGTTTAAAAGTCTTTAACATTGTTTTATCTACTTCTGTGCTTATCTGAAAATATGGAATAGTTTATGGTCCTCCAAAGTCGACTTTGCCTAAAGAATTAGGACCTTCTTTTTTTTTTTTTTTTTTGTTTGTTTGTCTTTTTGAGACAGGGTCTTGCTGTGCAGTTCAGGCTGGACTTGGGCTCACTTTGTAGCCCAGGTTGGTCTCAAATTTGCAACGATCCTCCTGCCTCAGCCTCCTGAGTGCTGGGATTACAGAAGTGCACCACCATGCCCAACAAAAATAGTTGCCTTAGTTTCCTTGGGCACCCTTGATCTTACTACATGTCCCATTAAATCCATAGATTTTGTCTTCTTAAGATCAGACCCTAAATTCAGAAAAAGAAAAAAAAAAAACTTCTCTTTACATTGAAAACTACCTTGCTGATTCCCAGAAAACCAATGGAAAAATCACAAAGATTTGCTGTTTCATTTTACAAAAAAAGAGAATGTTAGAAATAATTGAGTTTGTTGAGTTGCTCAATGCTATTGCAAAAGTAATATCAAACTTGTCCAACCAGAAGGGATGTTGCAGCCTGCCCAGGTAAAGGTTGTGCAGGTAAAATGTTACTGATATAAATATCTCAGAGACTGTACACTTTACAAGAAAGTCCTGAATATTTTGTAATGCCCTTGCTGTCCGAAATTTGTTCTCGCCTTGAGGGGAAACATTGATCAAATCCTTACAAAACACTCCTGCCTTAGACAGCTCTGTTCTCCATCTGGCACTGCTGGTTACTGTAATAAATTAACCATAGCCATCTAGTCTTACAGATTTTTTTTTTCTATTTTCCTCCAATGCTTGCCTTTAGGCTCTGCTATAAGTAATAAACCAGAGATCAGATCTTCAATAAGACCATCTTGGAGCCTCATGGAAATGACAGCTCTGGGTACTCTGAACTGTCGATGCTTGGAAGAATGGACTTCTAAATACAAGCTTCAAAGCTGACTTCCTTTTAGACAACTTTCAGACAGTACTGGGAAACTAAGTCAGGACTTCCAGGACTCATTTTGGTCTTGGTCTAGAAGCTGATAACTTTGTGAAACAAGATTGCTGACCCAAGAACCAACTGAACTAGAGTTAATTGAATAGGACAAAAGAAACTGATGGAATAAAATTGTGATTATTTATTTGAAATATTATTGGTATTTTCAAGGCTCTATATGTTGATGAGTTATGCTGTTGATTTCTTAGGTGGCAAAAGAAATTCAGTTGTTTGAATTTTTTTTAAAAGAAATTCTTATCTTTTAGAGAGGCATGCCAAAACGTTTTCAGATGAAATGATACAGTAGCCGATTAGTTTCTCAGTAATCCCAGGGTGGAAGAGTGAACAGGCGGATGAAATTAATTTGCTCTGGGCTGGTAACTGTTAAGCAGGCTGGTGGATACATAAAGGTTCATCATGCAGATGAGAGACTATATAATTTTGGTTTAAGAAAAACCAATGTTTTTCTCTAATTTGGTGGAAGTATATTTGCACATTTTATTTTTAGAAGACCTAGATTTGCCTTCTGAGCTTCCCCCAACTTTGCCTACTGGTTTATTGATGAAATAAGTTAACATTTCTACTCAGTAATATTAAAGATTATAAAAAATGTAAAATGTGTAGATATTTGACCTTTTTTCATCATAAAAACTATTCTTAAAGTCCCATTATTAAAAATTTTCTTGTGTGTTTAAACTTTTTATAATTGTTATTGAAGTACTTCTTATTTGGAAATATATGTAAACTACTATTTGTTTATCAATCTTTACTGTTGGGTTTAGGTTGCTTTGCATTTTTTACTGTCATAAATAATACTGAAATGAATTTGTCATGCATAAACCTTTCATTGTATTTTGTTTTGTTTTTGTTTTTTACACATATGCTTAATGAAACTATTTTTATAGTCAAGCAAATGACATATCTATCACCACATATTGTGTGTATATGTGTGTGTGTAGTAAGAACATCTGAAATCCACTCAGTCAATTTCCAAGGTCTCAATGCAGCATTATTAATTATTGTCACCACACTGGATATCAGAAATTCAGAATTAATCATCATACTTACTGCAGTTTCGTTTCCTGTGGCCAGTGTCTCTCCATTTCCCACTTCCTTTCATTCTTGGTAACCCCTGCTCTGCTTTCTCTATTTACATATTTGATTTTTTTTTTAAGATTCCATGTCCAAGTAGGATTTTATAGCATTTGTCTCTCTGTGTCTGGCTTATTTCACTTAGCATAATGTGCTTCAAATTCATTAATATTGTGGCTCTTTGACAGTATCTTTTAAAAGACTAATATTCCTTTGAATATATCCAATAATTTCCTTATGTATTCATCTGTCAGTGGACTTCTTGGTTGTTTTCATATCTTGGTTATTAAAATAATTCTTCAGTGAACTTGGGAAGGCAAGTACCTCTGTAAGGAAGTGATTCATTTCATTTAGGTATGGAACCAGAAGAGGGATTTCTAGATCACAGGCTCGTTCTATTTTTAATTTTTTGAAGAAATTCCATACTGTTTCCTCAGGGACTATACCAGTTTAAACTCCCATAAACTTTATGTACAGATTCTCTTTTCTGAACATCCTCTCCGACACTTACATCTTGGTTTTTTTTTTATAACAATCATTCTATCGTGTATGATGTAATGACTTGTTATGGTTTTGATTTGTATGTTCCTGATGATTAGTGACGTTGAACACCTTTTCAACCACCTGTTGACTACATATTTGTCTTCTCTGGAAAAATACCTATTTGGAAATTTGGACCATTTTTAAACCTGGTTACTATGGACTGAGCATTTCTAATCCAAAAACTCAAAATGCAGAGTGCTCCAAAATCTGAAACTTTTTGGGCATCAACATCATGCTAGGAACAGAAAATTCTACATCTGATCTCAGGTGACAAGTTGTAGTTAAAATGCAGGTGCATTGAAAATATTATTCATCTTCAGGCTTTGTGTATAAGACATATATGAAACATAAATGAACTTCATATTTAGACTTGGGTTCCATTCACCAATACCTCATTTTGAATGTACAAATATTCTACAATTTGAAAAAAAAATTCCAAGCACTCCTGGTTCCAAGCATTTTGGATAGGGGATACATGACCTATTTTAGTATTGACATCTGTTTTCTTTTGCCATTGAGTTGTGTGAGCTCTTTATATATTTTAGATAGTAAGTTCTTGCCAAATATATGGTTTACAAATATTTTTTCCCAATCTGCAGATGACTTCTTTATTTTGTTGATTATGTTCTTTGTTGTACAGATGCTTTTTAGTTCTAGGTCGTTCCATTTGCCTATATTCACTTTGGTTGCTTGTGTTTTGGTGGATATCTATAGAATCATCGTCAAAACCAAGGTCATAGAGATTTTCTGCTATTTTCTTCTAGGACTTTTAAGTCTTATATTTAAGTCATTTTGAGTTTACTTTGTGAGTAGTGTAAGGGTCAATTTCATTCTTGTGCATTTGGAAATCCAGTTTCCCAAATACTCTTTATTGAACACACATTTTGCCATTGTGTGTTCTTGGCATCTTTGCTGAAAATCAACTGATGATACATGTTTGGGCTCTATGTGTCTGTTTTTATGCCAGTACCATACTATTTTGATTACTAATGCTTTGTAATTTAATTTGAAATCACAAATTATGATGCTTCTAACTTTGTTCTTCTTGAAATTTCTCTATTTGGGCTCTTTTGTGGTTCCATTAGGGATTTTATAATTACTTTTTTATTTCTATGAAAAATGTCACTGGAATTTTGGTAAAGATTACTTCAAATCTGTAGATCACTTTGGGTAATATGAACATTTAAATTACGTTAATGCTTCTAATTCATGAAGATGTCATGTTTTTCCATTTATTTATATCTTCATTAATTTCTTTTATCTGTGTTTCATAGTTGTCAGTGTAGAGATCTTTCACTCATTTCATTAAATTTTTCCTAAGTATTTTATTATCATGTGTGGTGTCATATGGGATTATTTTCTTGATTTTTCTGCAGATAAATTATTTTTGGTTTACTGTGCTTTGTAGTATCCCCAGGAGTACTCATGGGATCAAAGGGTATAAAATTCTAAGGCTCTTGATAATTTTTATAGTTTAGATCTAAATAAACCCCCCAAGTCTCATGTGTCCAGAGATTTTTGGAAAGTGATTGGATCTAAGGGTGCTATACTCATCAGTAACCCACTGGTGAATTCATAGCTAATATGCTATTAGGAGGTATGATCTGACTAGAACAGGTGGGATCACCAGGCACAAGAACTGGAGGGGTGTATTCCTTTCTTTCAGTTTTTTTGACCTTTAAATTTTAATTAGTACATGCTTTAAGTACATAATAATTAGAGTTGGAAAATGTACATAACACATACGAATTCTTTTAACTACCCCTTCTCTTCCTCCCTGGATAGGTGTGCTCTATGCTTTTCCTTTCACACTATACTTACTGGTTACCAAAGGCTGAGTTTTCTTCTGCTGTGCCTTTCCACCATGCCAATTCTTCCTCCAAGCCAGCCAACCATGGACTGAGCCCTCTGAAACTCTGAGCCAAAAAAATCTCATCCTTTAGGTTACAGGTGTCAGGTATATTGTCCCAGGAATGGAAAAGCAACTAATACAATTATAGAGCTATTTAATCTCACAGCTTAATCAATATATACATACACACTCTAATTCAGATTAAGTATTAAAATCTAATTCAGATTTTATTTTCATATTTTTTAGTTTTGTGGAATAGTATCTTGTTTGTACTTTCATTTAAGAATTATTCCCAGTAGGATGTTCCTGTGCTTCTATTTCAATACCTTGTGTTCACATACTCATTATTCCTACTGAGCAAGGACTTTGATATTTAGCTGTTGGTTGTAATTTCCTGCTTCTTGGCCAAGAAAAATTTCTGTGGGTTCTAACACTGTGATCCTGAAAAATTTCTGGCTTCTGGTATGAAAAAAAATTTAGATGAGTAGGGGAGAACATATTTTGTTTGACAGAATCTAAGCTTTCAGTCAGCAGGATAGAATACTGTCTCAAGCATGTCACAAGCCATACATGGAGACAAAGTAAGTATGGCTGGAGCCTGGGGTCTGGGAGATCTTAGGGATATCACGTGACAGTTCAGCAGTTAAGTTTTACATTCAACTATGGGCTCTGTCATTAGAACAAGGAGGAAGAGAATGAGTTTTCCAGATCAACAAATTTTTCACCAGCCAATATTTTTGTCTTAAAGTTGGGTATAGCAAATGTCAGGGCGATTTAATGAACATAAAATATTCTGACAAATTGCCCTGGTTTGCTTGATTTGAGACTACTTTTCAGACAATGAGAAAGTCAGGTAGTTGGGCAACTTTCTAAGCTATTTGGAAGTATCAGGAATAAACCACCTGCTAACAAGGATATGGCAAACAATGACTTGATTGTCTTAAGTTTTGTAGGGCACCATTTTAAAGTTCTCTACATTACTCCACCACTGAATATTCCATGATGAAAATTTGAAACAGAAAGATATACTAGGGAAGAGAGGAGCTCGGTTAAGGTAGGAAAGTGGTAGCTGTTAACAGATCCTCTGTTAATTATTACTTTAAAGAATCTACTTACAAAAATCACCCTGCCTAGTTTAGTTGTAGTTGATAAATAAATTTGAATCTCTTGGGGGAAAACTGTAAGATTTTGAAATGGGTAGAAAGTATTCTTTGAATGAAAAGCTAGGCTTGGTCTAGAAGACCACTGGGGCTTACAGAATTTCATAGAGGCCTGTGCTTATCTCACAGGAAAGGTAATTTCAACCATTGTATTTTACTGACCTACTATCAAGTGTTAAATCTGTTAGCATGTCTTCTGTTCTAATGACTTATATCAATGCAGCTATTCAAATTTTTCTTTAAACTTGTAACATCTTACTGGTTCTCTCATTAATCAAAGAGTCGTATAAAATCTTTGGCACATGTTCATTTTATATTTGTATAAGAATCATCCCCAAGGAAAACTAGGGCATCTAGCACTGTATCCTTGAAATGCCCATTTTGCATTCCCAAGATTCTTGCCAAGTAAAGTGAATGTGTTTCTGGGCCAGATTGTCTGAGCAAGTATTATTTGAAGGACACTGGGAACCGGTAAACTAGTATTATTTGTTTAAATTACCTTCCTGCCCATATGCTGTCAGCCTGTTCCTTGAAATCCTGTTGATACAATAAAACAAAGCAAGCTGATGACGTCACTGTGTATGTAACCTAACATTTGAAGTCCGTGTCCCTGCCATAACCAGGCACAGAACAGAGCACTGTGAAAGCTATTATATTGCTGCCTGGCACTGGCCTTGGTGGTAGTCTTCTTTCTCTCTGGCCTGATGCTATCAGCCATGCTGGCAGTTTACTGTCTGCCCAGCTACCACTGGATCTTATGGGCAAGCTCTTGTCTAGTTTGACACCAGTAGGCTCTATCCTTCCTGTTAGTAAGTCTCGATCTGTCCTGTTCGTTCCTGTTCACGCCCAGTAATAAGTCTTACAAACCTTATCTCTTAAAAGCCATCTCTGGCTGTTTCCTTCAGTCTTTTGATAACCCACTCCACTGGCTGTGGACAAGACAAAGTCATTACTTTAAATTTTTTTTTAAATTGTCTTTTAATGGTTCTGAGCTCAATTACATCTGTGTTAATGCCCCCCACTCTGAATGACCCTTTTGTTTCCAGAGGGAGTTCCAGAATTTTCTAGCATCAGTGAAAAGAGATCAGGTCTCCAGATTGAAACAAAACTCCACATTCAAAGTAGGTGGATGTCTCCTTTAGCTGCTGTGCTGTAACATGGAGCAATGACTGAGGTACACTAGATTGCTACTGTTGGGTGTTAAATGTCCCCAAAAAAACTTCTGTGTTGAAGGATTGTTCTCTAGTTAATGGCACTACTGGGGGGTGGACACTTTAGGGGTGGGGTCTAGCTGGAGAAAAGTAGATCATGGAGGCAGATGTGCCTTCAAAGGGTACTTGAGATCCCAGCCCCTGGTCTGTCTCTTTCTCTCTCTCTCTCTCTCTCTCTCTCTCTCTCTCTCTCTCTCATCCCCTCCCTCCAGCTTGCTCCACCATGTGCTTTCACCATGATGTGTTGCTTCACCCCATGCCTAAAGGCAATAGGTCAAGTGACCATGGGCTGCAACCTCTGGAAACATGCGCCAGAATAAACACTTTCTCCTTTTAAATTGATTTTCTTTAGGTATTTTGTCATAATAGAAGACTAACACAGAGATTAAGCTTAATTTTGCGGTTTCTAAAATACAAGAGAAAAATGGAGAGAAAAATGAAAGAAAGGAAAATCCAATATGTGATAGAGTGATAAAATCACAGACTTGGCCATTACTCCTTTTAATACAAAGAAAAACAATGTTTGGGGGTGGGATCTCTGAGGCAGTGTTATCTCTTGTGGTTCCGTAACAGCCGGTAACAGCCCTGCTCTATTTGGAAGGTGGCTCTAATAGTTACTTTTTTCTCTCTTTCCTTTTCCTTTCTGCCTTTCCCCAATACTTTTGCAAGGGCTATATCCAGCATTCTAAATTCTAAAGAGAAGCCCCACTTAAATGGTTCAAATGTTACTGCTAAATGATCTTCCTTTAGATTCATACAATCAAGAGCATTAGATGAAATTTTTAATACTCCTCTTTAATCTACTTTTGTGTTCTAATTTACGTGATGACTGTATTAAAAGGACTATAAGACCTATTCCCATGAGGTCAAAGTCTATTGCTGTGCTCAGAGAGGAAGGAAAAAGGAGATATACACCTGGATTGTGAAGACCACATTCAGCATGTAGTTTTCCTGCTCTACTCCTCTTTTCTCTCCCTTTAAAAGCTCTTTGTGTCCCTAAGCCCCCCAAAACAAAGCTTTGAAGAGATGCCCTTCTATCTTCTCAAGATTGCTGGCCTTTGGATAAACATGATTCTTTCTCACCAGTTCTTGTTTCCCAAGTACTGGCCCTTGAGCAGTGACTCAAAGGTCAATAGTCTGGACTTATTCTGATAACAGGACTGAAGAACTAAATTATTTCTCAATATCTTAATCTTATATTTAGCATGGACTTAAGAAGGGAATAAGATTGGAATGATGGTATGGTTTCCAAAATCTCTCTCTCTCTCTGACTGATAAAGTGTCTGTTGATTTCATTCAGAGCATGCTACCACAAAATATGACCATGAGAGACCAGAATATACTACCCCCAAATATGTCCTTTGACATAAGGATTATTTTGAGCTTGTTATCTGGAGAAACTTCAGACATAGAAGAATCCCTGAAACAAGCATGGCAAATGCAGATAAGTATTGTCACATAGATTTAAGCCACTGTCTTTTTTATTGGCAAGATCTTTTTGTGTGTGATTTTTGTCTCTTTTTTGGTAACAGAGAAAACCATCTTTATAAATGGAGATTTTCTTTAAAAATATAAACTTCTCTTACAAAGTGGTAATTTCTATTCTCTTTTTAGAGAATTTTAGGTTGGCACACTGGACCCTATCTGCAGACACTTGACCATTCATAAGGAGCCTTTGAAAACTCTGACATCATTCTCAACTTTATTCCCTTCTTAAGTCCCTGGCTAACATGCATTCAAGACATCTAGAAATGACTTAGCTCTTTGTTCCTGGAGAACCAGTTAGTGTGGAGCTGTGAGGCCCTATAAGGCATAACTGCTTCAGCAGACCTCTCCCACCTGAAACATTAGTATTTCTTTTTTTCTTTAATTTTATTTTAGAGAGAATAAAACCAAGCAAAATAAAACAGAAAAAAGCCAATCAAAACAAATCAGTGTAGAAGCCAGGTGTGATGGCACATGCCTTTAATCCCAGTACTCAGGAGGCTGAGACAAGAGGATTGTTGTGAGTTCGAGACCAGCCTGGGCTACAAAGTGAGTTCAAGTCCAGCCTGAACTGCATAGTGAGATCCTGTCTTAAAAAATAGGGCCAGGATTTTAGCCCAGTGGCATAAGAGCCTGTCTAGCAGGTGTGAGGTTGTAAGTTCAATTCCCAGTACCAAAAAAAAAAAAAAAAAAAAAAAAAAAAAAAAAAA
Source organism: Dasyprocta punctata (assembly GCA_004363535.1). Lineage (NCBI taxonomy): Eukaryota > Metazoa > Chordata > Mammalia > Rodentia > Dasyproctidae > Dasyprocta > Dasyprocta punctata. The sequence continues at coordinate 585 of RJWM01022328.1, read as the reverse complement.
AAAAAAAAAAAAAAAAAAAAAAAAAAAAAAAAAAAAAAAAAAAAAAAAAAAAAAAAAAAAAAAAAAAAAAAAAAAAAAAAAAAAAAAAAGAAAAAAGAAAAATTAGTGTAAGCGACACAGGATTTCAAAACAAGATAATAGGAAGGCAACAATGGTTACAACAATGCCTCTTGTTGTCTTCAAAATAGCTGCCTATACCTTCAGACATAGTAAAATCAAACAAAGCAGAAATAGAATAGAACCAATGAAAACAAAACAATGAATGTAGTAAAGTACTTCAAAGCAAGATAATAATAAATCCAAAATGGCTATCATAATATAGCTTGTTATCTTCGAAATAGCTGTTCATGCCATCAGGTACAAAAAAATCAAACAAAATAAAACAGAATAAAACCCAAACAAACAAAACAATGAGAATAATACAGGATTTTGAAACAAGATAATAGGGAATTAACAATGGCCATCACCTTCAGAAGGAGATGCCCCATAGCTGCTATACTGTATATTGTTATCCTCTGAATAGATGATCAGACTTTTGGCTTTAAGCCTGCAAAGTTAGTGAAACACTAAACACTATAAACATTA
>RJWM01022327.1:13333-33974 GCA_004363535.1 Dasyprocta punctata | reverse complement strand
ATTAAATATTTGTAAATTCTCATTTCTTAAATTATAATAGAATTTTCTCATTATTTTTAAATTATGTATTTATGTTCAGCCTATTACATTCTTATTCTTCCTTCCAAATGCACTGTTAGACAATATTTCGTGTGCATGCAAAGTGTAACTTCTAAAGTCTATTTTGTTTTAAATTAGTGGCACAACATAAAAAGATCTCTAGTAATAGCAAGATATTCAGAAGTAAAGTGATTCTCCAGGGACAAATCAGTTCTCATTTGTGCTTCTCTTTAAATAAGAAAGTAAGCCTTTTCCTCAATTTTGAATCTTAATCAAAAGCAAAGACTCAAAAAACTCTTGAGTTGCTTCACTTAAATTGGCAAAAATGCAGCTCATTGGCATTTAGAATATGAATAATCTGAATGAAAGTACTGTGCCTATTTTGTAGAATAGCTTACATAAAATTAAATTTATTAAAATAGCAATTATAGTTAGTAACATTAAAAAATATTTTTCAAAATGCAGTTTTAAGATTCCCGCAAAGTACAGAAATCACTGTCCATCCAGGCCATAGAGGTAGAATCAAGCAGAAACTAATATCTTATTGGTCTCAGGACTCAGAGGATGGGGTCTGGGGCTTCCAAAGGCTACTTCAAGTTTAAGGAGGACGAGAAAGAGCATCATGCAATGAGGAAAACCAAGAGGGCGAAGACCTCAGAATTAGGGTTGTATTTATTCTTCTCCTCAAAGGGCTTAATCATGATTAGATTTGCCCCCTCATGTGAAACTGCAAATAACCAGATTAAATACATGGCATGGTGGTTCTTAAGAGACGAAACATCAGAAAACGAAATCCTCTAACCCCTATATGAAGGGAAATTACAAGGTGTTACACAGAAGGAAGGTGCTAGCCTGGAAACAAGCAAGAGTTACCAAGCCAGAGTCTGTTGAACTGCCTGGATCAGTGAAATGGCCTTGGGATTTTGAGGGAGTCTGAGGTTTCTGGAGTTCCATAGACAGAATAGACAGTAGAGTGAGTTTCTCACAGAGACAGCACTGAATCTTCAGAGAAAACTCTGCTAGAACTTGGTTGAGTGCAAGCAAGCATAAACCCATAAAGAAATTTCAAGTCAATGAGCCAAACAAAAGGATGAGAGGGAACCATCTGCAACACTAATCAGCATTTAGATAGTGCCTGTTCGGCTCAGCCTGAGTGGAAGACCTCTTAACTCTCATGGCAGTGTATGAAGAAGGAACTGGCCTTCTAAGTGGGAACCATTGACTTCAGACAGACAACTCTTCTGGCTGTAACAGCTAGACATTTACAGATCATTTCCTATCTAAGTAACTTCACAGAATTTTGAAATACAAATCAGGGACTCTTTTAGAATTATAAACGAATACATAAGGTAAATTTCACTATTATGCCATCCAGTAAAAATCAATTAAGCATTGAAAGAACTGAGAAAATAGAACCCATGATGAGAAAAATTCAATCTTCTAATGCAAAGATGGTGCTTGCAGTTGACTTAGTAGACAAGGATATCAAATAAGTCATCACAACTGTAATATACACTGTCATGATGAGAGAAGAATAATTGAATGAACTAGTCAGAGGCATAGGAGATATAATACAACCTCATAAAAACCTTCTAGAGAAGATAAATATCACCTTGTTCTTTAAATATAATTAAAGGAGTGGCTTAAATCTTTGTCTAAAATACTATTCAGTAGCCACATGTGGGTACTGAGCCCTTGAAATATGGCTAGCCAAACTGAGATACACTGCATAGAATACTTAACGTATCATAAAAACTTAGTATGAAAAAATATTCTAAAATATTATAATAATGTGATTGTCTTAGTTATTTTCCTTGTTGCTGAGAAAGAATACCCAAAACTCCAGGTTAAAGGAGTAAAGTTTTATTTAGCTCACAGTTTGAGCAAAATAAAAGTTTCAGTCCATAACAGGCTGGTTCAAAGACAGTGCGATGTGACAGAAGGGCAACGATTTATGGCAGCAGAAGACAGAAAAAGCAACAAGCAAAGAAAAGTGGAAATCTCTGTCTGTCCCTTATACTGCATGCCAACTACCTGCCCTAGGGTGGGTGTAGCACTCAGACCCCAAATCCCAGCATTGGTTCATGAATCAACCACATGGTCCAGACTCAGCCATCTATGAAAAGCTCATCCCCCACCACTGCATGAGGCTTTAGAGGGACATTCAGACACAAACCGTGACAACGATATATTGGTTACATGTTGAAATGATAATATTAATAGGTTAGATAAAATCTTTTAAAATTATTTCACTGGAATTTTAAGTACTTGCCATGGACACTGTAAAATTTTAAATTACTCGTGCTTGAATTGGCAACACACACTGTAACTACAATGCCAACATTTATCCTGGTGACATGGAAACTGGGTTAAACAAACAACTAGACCTGTACATGAATCTTCTTGATACTGTCCATCAATGAATATTCCAGGTCAAAGACACAGGACATTACCTGACACACAGTTAGGAAGGAGATAAAATAAGAGGAAGTCTGCCATAACCTGGGGGCTTTTTATATTTTTTGTTAGATACTGATGTCTATTTAAAAGTGTATGCATTTTTCTAAAGAACATCTGTAATAATCACGACCTTGTTATAAGGCTTTTTATATTTGTATTCCCATGTTCATTGCAGTATTATTCACAATAGCTCAGGAATGGAATAAACTGAAATGTGCGTTAGTGAATGTATAGATAATGAAAATATAGTATAGGCCCTATTGGGCCCGGGAGGAGTAGCAAGACACCAATTCACCCTTTCCATGAGTTGGCAGAAACCATGCTTGTTCTGGAAGGAGTAACAGGAAGCCAATTAACCCTTCTTGTGAGTTTCCAGAAGCCATGCTGGGCCTGGGAAGAGAAACAAACTAATTGGCCCCTCCTTTGAGCTGACTGGTATGGGGGCTAGGAGACAAGAACTCTGCCTCCCCCCATCCTAACCCCATAAAGAACCAACTGATTTGGAGGATAGGCTGAGTTGATAACAACTGAGATACAAAAACAACCTAATGCTTGTATTCTCCGAAAAACTTTTTTAATTCTGAATTGGTAGTCTGAGCATCTGTTAAGAGAATAACAATATGTAATATAGCAACTACGGGGGATTTCTTTCTGTCTTGTTTTTGAAATCCAATATTTTTCACACTGTTTTGTTTTGTTCCATTTTATTGTTTTGTTTTATTCCAAGTTCTGTTTTGATGTGTCTTATTCTGTTCTGTTTTATTTGACTTTATTATGTCTAATGGTTTGGGCAACAATTTTTAAGATAACAAGAGGCATTATGGTAACCATTGTTGATTTCCTATTATCCTGTCTTGAAATTCTGTATCATTTTCACTGTTCTATTTTGACTGGTTTTATTTTGTTTGGTTTTATTCCCTCTATGCTTTCATTCTTTTGTTTTCATTGGTTTTATTCTGCTTAGTTTTGTTTGATTTTATTATGGCTTATGATATGAGCAGCAATTTTGAAGAAAACAGGAGACATTATGGTAGCTATTTTTTTCCTATTATCTTGTTTTGAAGTGCTGTATCACTTTCATTGTTCTGTTCTGATTAGCTTTATTCTGTTTCATTTTGTTTGGTTTTATTGACTTTAAAAGAAAAGAGAAAAAAGAAAACATGGTACACAACACAATAGAGCACTATTCTATGAATATCTTGTGGCTTACAACAATATGAGTTCAAGTTGGACACAGTTGTCTTGGTTGAATTGAGTCAGCCACTGAGCAGTAGTATGCAAAGGCATATTGGCATATAATGTCAGAACACATATGACAGATGAAAACATGACCATTGACTTACATCAAGCAAACCATAAAGATATCAGGCAAAACATTTTCCTAAGTAGAAAGATTAAAACAATAGAACTTCCAAAAGAAAACATACAGTCTATTTAATGATCATTAATTATACAAATTCTAATACATATGTAAGGAAAAGAAAATCACTAAAATTATGCGAGATTTCATCAAATTGAAAATCAAGTTTATTTTGCAGAGGGAAAAATGAAAACAACCAAAATGCAAGCCAGCAACTGGAATTGCAAACTTTACAAAGATTAAAATTCCAAGGGTGGTCAGGGGTGTGGGGTAGCCTGACATTTCCTTTATTGCTGGCCAGGATAAAAACTGGCATTGAGAATAGACAACTAGATCTATCTTATGATTTTCCAGGGAATTGGATACAAATGACAATGAAAATATTACATAAAATGTTCTTAGAAACTATATGTCATTCATTTTTATTAAATTCATTTAACAATTAATACAAAACACATAAGACTTATACTGTTCAGTCTCATCATATGTCAGTACATGTATACATGTTTAAATGATTAAATGAGGTTAAACATGCCAATCTAGTCAAACTGTTATCATTTATCATATTGAAAATATTTTTCTCTTGTTTTTTAAGTACTCAGCTCATTATCAGGAGAAACCCTTGTGTGCAATAAAATATCAGAACTTCTTACTGCTGTCTAAATATAACTTAGTACTCATAAATCAAACTCTCCTTTACTTCTTTTGTTTTATGATAATCATTCTATTTTCAGCTTCTTTGAATTGGCTTTGTATTCCACATATGATCACATGATAGATGTCATTTCCAGCCTGGCTTATTTCGCTTCATGTAATGATCTCCATTACCATTCATATTGCTGCCCATGACAGAATTTCATTCATTTTATGATGAATACTCTTCCAATATGTAAATGTACCATATACTCTTTATTGATTTGTCAGTTGATGGACAGTTAGGTTGTTTACATTTCTTGGCTGCTGTGAGTCATACAACAGTGAACATGGGAATGCAGACATCTCTTTGACAGACATTAATTTTATTTCCTTTAGGTATATATATGTCCAGTAGTAGAATTTCTGAATCATATGGTCATTTTATTTTTTATTCTTATAGGAATTCCTACGCCATTTTCCATAATGACTGTAGAAATTTACATTCCTACCAGCACTGTGGAATGGTTTCCAGTTCTACTTACTAATCTTGTGCTATTCTAATTTTAGAACATAATTTTATGAAGAGTAAAAATCACCTAAATGCCCATAAACAAATAAAAATATAAGTTGTATTTTTTTCATTCAATGAAATACTACCTTACAATAAAAAGGAAAAAACTGCTGATTCAACAAATATTATAATTTGAGATTTTTTTAAATTTCACGTTCAGTTTCTTTGTATTTTTAAATTATTTATTAAGTCAAATGAATTCAGTTAGTAAATATGATTATTAATTACATGATTTCAATTGCAAAAATTGTATTATTTCAATTAACTATATGATTTCAATTGTAAAAATTTATATAACAGGCAAAATGAATGCATTGTGATAAAAATGAATGTTTACTTTGAAAGGACTAGTGCTTGGAAAGAGGCATACGAGAAGTTTTTTAGGAATTCTGGAAGATTATAAATATTCTATGCTACATGAATCCTTCAAAACTCATCCAGCTGGACACTCATAATTTGCATCTTCTTTTATGCATGAAGAATATAGTTACAGATGGAGTCAGTGAGAAAGTCCTAGACTCCCTAGGACTAGAAAGTCCTAGCCACAGTGTTTCTGAATTACCTTGGACATAAAAACGAAAATGTACCCATTCTGCTAGCAGACCCCTTCTCTCCTAACATTGAAATTCTTCATTCTAGGAATCCAGGGGCATTTGCTTTTTAAAACACAATCTATCCTGTTACCCAGAACCTACCTGCCTTCTCAGAGTCACCATACGCTAAATTCAGAGATGCCTGTGCAGCTTGTGACACTTGAGGTAACCGCAGTCTAAGGACAATGCCAGGAGACAGTTTCCTGCGTGTACTTGTATTCCACTCCACATCTTTTTTCCCTCTGTTCCCCCTGGATTGTTTGCTCTCCACTGTTAGTGCAGCAGAAAAGCAAGTCACCTTAGGTCAGGAAACAGCAAAGGAATGCATCTCGGGCCCTGTGCATAGGAAACAATGCTGAGATTTCTTACAAAGGCCTTCCCTGCATTGGTGGGTGTTTACCATACTCTGAGGATGGAGCTGCAGAGAGCTGAGCTTATGACTCTACCCCCACCCACCCACACACACGCACAGAGGGCTTCGCAGGGCAGCTCCTCGTGGCTCAGGTCCCTCGAGGTCCTGGACTCACCTGGTGTGGAGGGCCTCAGAGGGCAGGAGAGGGCAGGAGACACAGCTATTGGAGGTCAGGGCCGGGTTTCAGCACCTCGCCTCCAGACAGCTCCTCGGGGCCCCTTAGCCTCTCCAGTGCTGGTTCTGTCTAGAACCGGAATTGAAGAGGTCTTTGGTTAAAGAAGGAGCTGGGGATCAGGAAGCATCTCCAGGAATCATGTCACCAGCGGCCCAAGAGGACCCGGCTGGGCTGCCTCCGCACTGTGACAGTGTCCGGAGCACTCGGTCCTTGCACTACAGGCAGTGGATACCGATGTCCAGGGGTGGCAAGAAGCTGGGTCTGCCCCGGGCTAGGTGCCCAGGCTATGCATGGTCACTTACTCCAACCTCTGCTGAGGACTCAGAGGGGCAGACAGGGGCCAAACAAACCTAACCTGCCCAGAGTGGAACGGAGTTACATCACAAAAAACTAGGCTCAATTCACTGAGTGCGGGGTGAACGTCGCTCAACGGTGGACAGCGTTTACACTGGCACTGAAAATACTGCTTTAATTAAAGATGCACAGTGCTCTAAGCTAGACACTTAAGATGATAAAAGTGCAAAGCATGGGGGCCTCAGCATTCGGAAACGTACTGCATCATAATTTAGAGGCCATAATATCTTTTGCTTGTTGGTGAATCTGGGTCACTTTCTTCAGGTGAGGTCCACCCTACGGACATCACTGGATAAAATGCATAAGCAGTTGATGGAGACTGATGGGAATGGATGGTTGGGGCTACCGTGCTTCGCATTTTCTACCTGTTGGAAATTGTCTGTAGGGATGTAGCCCTTGATGATATTTATTGTAAAAGATAAATTTGAAATAAATCAAAGTGTCATTTGGTGGAACAAAGACTTCTCATTTCCTTTTATAAGATTTACTATGAAAACAGGAGCACTTTTGCCAATCTTTCACTAACTTTTAATGAGATTTAAATTTAGAATGTATTCCAAGAACAAAATTAATATCTTCAATTGTTACATCTTTGAAGACACATGAAGAGTTTTGCGAGCTGCGTGCTTGCACCTTGGGTAACAGAATTCAGAGTGCATGTAACTGGAGGTGTGTAAATGAACTCATTTGCAAATTGTGTTATTTGTAAGAGAAAATGACAGCACAATTTGATAAAAATCAAACCCTGGAGACTTCCTATTTCAGGAAGTTGGAAACTTCCACTATAATTTACATTTATGTTTAAAATTATATTTAAATATAATATTCTCTTCCTCTTAGTAAATTCAAGTCTAAGCCTTGGATATCACATATAAATCAACCATGAAGATTCTTAAAAGAGAGAAGCTTAGGATGTTAAAACACACAGAATAACAAGATTCGGTTCTGCATTTTGCTGGCATTGTCTATTAATCGCTGGGAAAGTAAGCAAGTGAGAAATACTGTGACAATAGTCAGAAAATAAGATAATTGCATAAATATACAGGCATAAGTTCCCCAAAATCTTGTTCATACTGGGCAAAGAACTGGGAAAAAGACATTTGAAAAGGCAACAGTTTTTAAAACTTATTGCTCTATGTGAGCCAAATATCACAGAAAATATGTATTCTCACCACAATCGCAGTAACACTTTTCTATGTCCCTGAAGACCATTGGGAACTTGGACATTTTGATCCAAGATATGTAGATTTAAAAAGTAAACACATGAAGATGTTCAGCGCCGTTAGCTATTCTAAAATTGAAATGCAGGTTGCCAGTGAGATATCAGCTCCAATGTACTCTTTGAATGGTCAATTCTTTTCAGAATACCCAGTGCTCACAAGAGCATAGAGGAATTAAATTTTCTGTATATCACTGTTGGTTATGTAAAATTGTACATCTTTTTGGAATACATTTGGCAGGTTTTATAGACTAAAATTGTACTTTTGATAGAAGCCAGCAATCACAGTCCTGAACTATCTTCCAGACAAATGAAAAATGTCTTCCCTATATAAATCTGTCCATGAAGCTTCATAGCAGCTTTGATGTTTATTACCAAGACTGTCACAGTAGCTGTCCTTTCCAAGCCACGCTGCAAGTCCTCTGTGTAGTTTTATGTGATGTATCTTCAGGCTTTTCCATCTAACCATTGCACTCTGGACATGCCTGCTCACAGAACACATGACATCCTGAAATGACATCCGATTGTTTGTGGAGACATATTCTCCATCAAGATTATAAAGAGAATGTAGTCCTTTAAAACAGAGTCTGTATTCTCTTCATTGACTGTATTTAACCTTCAGGATAATCATACATTGTTATGACAGCAAGGAAAGAGAAAATTTGTGCCACTGTAAACTGTCTTGTATTTTAATAAAAAGCCAGCATTGATGACCATTCCTTATCAATCACATAAACTCAACAAATGCTAGCATGTTATTGGCTTTTAGATTTGTTCACATAAATTTGATCTAGAATTTGTCCTAACCTTGGGTGGCTGTACGTAACTTTAAGGTTGTTTGATCTGATGTCATTTAGAAGGTCAGGAAGATAGCAAAGAAGGGCATCTAGGAGAATGTGTTCGTGTGATATTTTGGAAATTCTTATAATTATAGAGCACTGAAGAATACTGCTCCAGTTTATCTTGTGGCAGCATATTCTTTCCTCTGAGCAATCACAAGACCACAGACTTTCATCATTCATCACGCTCTTATCATCTATTCAAAAGGATGCTGAGATCTGCAATTGACTGACCTCAAAGGCTTAGTACAAATGTCCTCAAGATTCAACTGCCAAGTTGAAACTTGGTTTACAATTTTCATACTGCACCTTGTGATCTAACACAGCAGATCAAGTCCTTCTCAAACCTTCACCCCAGTCTGGATAAATGACCTCCGGAGAATCTAGCAAGTTACTTGGATCCCCTAGGGTCCCGAATCTCTCAAGACTGGAATTCACAAAGGCTGACGCCATTGAGCAGGCTTTCACTACACATACTTCACCATGGGAGTATGACACGACATCATGTGTAACTGAAAGCATATTATAATTGAGTTTGCTCCTAGGGTTCTGACATCTATTCTTTCGATACATTTCTTTTCTTACAATTATTCATCCTAGTAATAAACACTGATTACAAATATGCAATATATTGTGCATTTTATAATATTCTGTAACTTACCTGGTCTATTTAATTGAGTAAGCTACATTGCTCACTAAACTCTGCTAAGCGGGAAATTCTCCAATTGATTTTTTTCCATTATTTGGAAGGAATAATTATAGTGCTTCACAAGGAGCAGTGGCTGGCTTCTCTATTCATTTTGCACGTAAAATAATAAAAAGCAGAAAAAGCAAGTTAATTAAGTCCTGAGGTCATAAAGTCAAAAGATAACAGAACCTGGCCTCATATTAACAAATATTTTGTTTTCATGTTTATAGTCTGAGATAGTTTATTAATAAAAATGCATGATTCATATATAATAATAAACACAGTGTATGTGTCTCCAAGTAGACCTGATGTATATGATATGGCACATTAAAAAGTTTAAAAAGATATATATATATATATATATAGATATATATATAGATATATATATATACATAATTGTAATCAGGGTTTGCAAGGGAAAAGATTTAATAAAGGACACATAATTTATAGGATTATTTTATACAACTCTCCCCAAAAGTCAAATGTAGAAGAATACTAGAGATCTGCCCACAGCCTAGAAATGCAAAGAATCCCGCTGTGTGTCTGCATCCTATGGCAATGTCCTGCACGAGTACAGTTAGAGGCCTAGAGTCCATGACAATGTCTCATGTAAGTCTTTATCAAAGATCTGCACCTGAAAGGCCCAAAAGCCAGGGGTGGAAGCGAGAAAGTCTGCACCAATGGGATGAGGGATCTGTGCCAGCAGGCTGAGGCTCTGCACTGGGGCCAGGAAGCAACATTCAGGGTAAGGACCAGAGCTCCCCCTAGGAGAACTGCAGCCATACTCAGTGACAGCGAGGACCCGAGTGCCTCCAACAATACCACCTGAGTTCCTATCAGAAAAACCAGCATGACACACTTCTCCAGGACAATCAACAGTGCACCATCTTCCCCTCCAGTTCTCTTTTTATGCTATAGGTAAAAATCCTTAGCTGGGCCTTCCACACCCAGAACCATGCTGATTCAGTTCAACTGGGTGTTACAAGTTGACCATTAGTTAATCCACCACATATATCAATATATATTCATAAATATACATATTCATATATATGAATGAAAATATGGTCAAGGATTTCAATTCATATCCTAAAAATTATTGAAATAATTAATGTTTGCCAAGTGTTATAAGTGTGAAGCGCTAGTTATATCTGTTAAAAAACCATCAAACTGCACAAGATCATCTCTACGATTATCTAAAAATCCTCCAGTTTTTGCAAGAGAATATATTCATATGATATTTCGTCACTGTCTTTCCTATTAAAACTCCCTATTTTCAAATCTTATTGAAATCAGTATTTTGGGTTTTTTAAAAAAGTTTTTGCCAATTTTTGATTTTTGTTCTTTATTTCAGTCACTCAGAAATTTTTTTCATACAGAAAAATCTGTGTGAATTCCACTAGAGAAAATAAAGCATACGCTATATCAGTTTTCCATCAACAGGGTGAGTTATGTAATTATTTCAACTATTTTCATCACAGATGCATAATATGAAGTAATATAATAATGTGTGTTGGTGCCCTTTACTTCAAAGTCGCAGAGTAGAAAATGAAACGGGTTTGAGAAACACTAGGGGAGCCATAGACACATGAAATCCAGCCACTCAAAATGTGTCTGTACAGACCACAGACATCAAAGCTAAAATTTCAAGAAAACTCCACCCATAGATGCCTACTCTTGAATACACCCTGTTGTAGTCAGGGGTTGCAAGGAGAACAATTATATACAGGACACTTAATTTAAAGTATTATTTTGTAATCGCTACCCAAGAGTTAAATGCAAGAAGTGCAGGAAATTTGTCCACAACAGTAAAGACCTAGAAAATCTAGTCTGGATCCCATGGCATTAACCTGCATGAGTTCAGATGAAAACCTAAAGCCCATGACAGTGTCTCATGTAAGGCAATCTCATGGATCTGTGCTGGGAAGGCCCAAAGGTCAGTGGTGGAAACTAGAAAGTCTATGCCTGTGGGGTGAAGGATCTGTGCCAACATGCTGAGCATTCTGTACTGGAGCCAAGAAGCAACGCTCAAAATAAGGACTAGGGCTCCCCTAAAAACTGCCACAGCCATCCTCGGCAACAACGAGGCACTGAGCTCCTCCAATGATGAGAACAATCGAATACCTATCAGGAAGCCAGCGTGACAAGCTTCTCCTGGAGATTGAGCAGCATACCACCTTCCCCTCTGGAGTCAGAAAGCAACGCTAAAATTAAGGGCCAGAGCTCCTCCAGAGTGAACCGCAGTCATTCTCAGTGAAAAGTTCCAAGCTATTCTGATGATAACAGCCAAGTTTATAGCAGGGGAGCCAGCATGACAAGTTCCTCCAGGAGAACCAGTGACTCCAAACAACTCTTCCTCTCCAGTTTTTTTTTTTTTTTTATGCTGGCAGCAGTCCTGAGGTGAGCCATCCATACTCAGCACCACCCTGATTCAGTTCAGTTGTTGTTTAAGTTGACCACCAGTTACCAATCCATTACACACCCTATATTAAAATAATTTTAGCTAAAAAATGTAGCAAGTGAGCTAGTACAGTGTATATGTGTACACCTATGCACGTATATAGGTATGTGTGTTTCCATTTGTGATGTGAATACATGTATGATTATATACCTCATTGCTATGATATGCTGCAGTATATTTATCTGTTTTCTTTGCCTGACTCACTCTTGACTTTCATTACTTCTAAAATAAAGCCTATTTTTGCTGAAAATAAATCTTTATATTTCCTAGACTTCTGACATAAAATGGAGTTAAAAACACCACTAACTTTAAGACCCTAAGTATGTTTCAAAGTTGAGGTCATGAATTACTGTATTATTTCTCAGGTTACAAAGATCCTATCAGGCACTGACTAGTATAAAAGAAACATTATACATTTAAATTCATTTGCTTTACAAAATTCAACCACATGAAATATTCTATAATATTCTGAAGATATTTCTGTCCAAATTTAAAATTTCTCATTTAACTTATTTTTCTGCTTTCTGCAAAATTTGGAAGCAACATCACGTCCAGTCCTTGGTACATTTTCTCACCACTGTGATTCATGACTTCACTGCTATTGTAGAACTTGGAGCATTTACTTGAAGGATTCTCAGAAGTTCATTCACTATGGTGTGCCTCCTGCCTTTCACCTCAGTTTCTGTTTTGATGATCTTTAGTTTGAGTCTATAGATACTGAGATCCCTTAACACTACCTTATTGGTATTATCAAAGCATATTTTCATTTATTGCATTTTACCCTGCCAAGTGATTACAAAGTTCATTTAACACTTAAACCTGTATTTTAATACTATCTTTTAAAAGTTTGAGTATCTAACTTATATTCACATCACATTGCGATAGACAGTTACATGGAGTTATATTGAGACCTCACCTGTTATTTACTGACAAGTGAAAACATCCAAATAGGAAATCTTCCTCCTTATAAAGAAATTATTGAAAATCTTTTGGTTAAAATTTGATACAAATGGAATTGACAATAAAGTTAATGTTCCCTAAGTCACCCTGAGTGATGATCAGTGAGCTGGGACTCTGATACAGAACATGGAATTCAATTCTCTGTTCTCCTTAGTACAGCCCCTCTGTAAGCTTCTTTTCATTTCACACATCTATATGTTAATCACTGCAGTAGATACTGTGAGTGATGCAGGGACTAATCACACACCAAGGTGCTGTCCACCTCAAATAATCTCATTTTCCCTTTCTTCACTTAGGTAAACATAAACTAGTTATTTTTGACACATAAATGAACTGGAATACAATAACTAGGCCATATATATGTATATGTGTATATATATATATATATATATATATATATATATATATATCTCCTCATCATTTTGTTCTATGTTGTTACATATTCTACAATCTTTTTTCTATCTGTTTTCAAAAATATTGTGCTTGTGGTACTGAAATCTCTTTTATGACAAACCAAAAAGTTTCTAGGTGAAGACTGATTACTAGAACTGGGTTCCAGACCACACTCCAAACTGGCTCAAATGATTCAAATAACCTGCATGATGAAAGGTATATTCAAGCTGAATTGAGTGCATATTATATATATATATATGTATATATGTAATATAAACATTGAGGTTTAATTACTTTTTTGTTAGGAATCAGATCACCCAGGAACTTTCAGTTACTGAATGGTATTTGTTTTGTTCTAGGAAAACTCACTTTATGAACTTCTAATGTTTTCTTTTACTCTCTGTAAATGATGTTTACAAGAAGAAAGGTCAATAGGAAAAGAATGGTGTCTCGTTCAGCTTTGGCATTTAAAGGTTATTCGGCACAAAACACATGCCAGCCTTGTACTTAGAGACTATATAAATGTGATAAATTTAGTAATAAGCATTTATGTGAGGCTGCAACACACCAACATCATTCTAGGTTCAACTCGACTCAGGCCTGATCCGTGGATCAGAGGTTCTCAAGATTCAGTACAGAAACCAACATTCCTATCATACAAGTTTAAGTTAAATTAATATTGCAATTTAATTTACTCCACAACACCCAATACATCCCACACACTGAGCAGTCATGTATAGCACTTCATGACCATCACGTGGCACTAAAAGGTGAACTGTTGTTGAATAACTACCAATAATTTAATAGGTGGAGGTTTTGGATCTCTACATCCAGAAATCTTTAAGAGACATTGTCAATGTTGTTTAGACTGCCTTTCCTCTTTGGCGAAAATTTGTGCCATACCATATGAATTAAAGTACAAAAACAGAAAGAAAAACAAGCACACTGCCCTTGCTCTCTTAGCAATTGAACAGGTGAAAGTCCTCTGGGCTAGTAATCCTAACCTGCAACCTTGCAGGAACCCAGCTATTCCTGTGGCCACCTTTGTCTCCTTACCAGGTTCAAGAGTTGGATGTGTTCTTGTTCTTTTTCCAGGCTTTGGGAGTTTGACCCTCTGGGCTGAGTGGTACCATAAGATGTTAAAATAATATATTGTTTATTTTTCTGATTCCTTCTCCAGACTGTGATTCTTCATGGAGAACATTATTTTTTTAAATCTCCATATCTAAATTTCTACAAGATCTGGCCCCAAATAGATTTGCAAGCATCTAATGGATCAGTGTTAGATAAATTTAGATAAATGAGTAACATTTCCATCTAAGTATAGATTTTCAAAAAACAGCTCAACAGTATTTTTTTCATTTACCTCCATTTTAAATTAAAAGTTCACAAAATACAAAGGATCAAATGTGGAGCTGAAGGACAGCAGATTTCATGGTCCATTCACATTTAAAATGCTATGTTTTAGTTTATAATTGTATAAGCTGAAAGAATAGAGGAATAGCATACATTATGGCCTCTCTTCTACTGATTAATTCCTCCTTGTGTGGCCACTCTGGAGGTGAGTCCTAATTATAGTCAGGACACCAGGGACATCAAATAGGATAAGACATTGTAGTGTCCTTCATGACCCTCATTACTCCGGATTTTGCTAATATAGGACAGCACAGATTCTGGTCTTCTAGGGATGGTAGCAAAAACTAGGGTAGTAACATCTAAGCTGCAATTATATTACATCCTGTCCAAAACACTTCAGAAGTTAAAAAATATGGTATTTCTATTATTTTCCTCAAAAGTTTTACTTTACACATAGTAACTGAGACTGATTCTAGAGTTCACTGAATAGCTAAATGCATTCACTGATCTTGGAAATTTAATAGACACTTGATACCTTATATCAGCTGAAAATACTTCTTATACAAATTAGGAAGAAATAAAAACTATATGTTTTTTAAAAAGTGAGAAGATGATTAAGGAACTACAAAATGGGGGCAGGTGGGCATTATTTTTTAAAATTATATAACAGGCAATATAAAAACCAAATAATGATCTGTGTGTTTTCAAAAATATTTTCTTATTTAATCATTACAATCACTACATGGATATTTTTTATTCCCATTTTACAGGTAAAAATGTTGAAACTCAGAGAACCTAAATGACTGGTTAACAGATTCACAGCAAGATAGACAGTTTGCATTGAACAGCAGCATCTTTGGATGACCAGACCTTGTAACATTCATGTAGAGCCTTCAAGCTCCCCAGTTCTGCCCTAGTGGGACCTCCTAACCCCTGTCACCACTTCCTGCTAAGGCAGAGTTGGGTCGTGCAGGCCCGGACACCAGGTCTGTCATGGACAGATCCAGTGTAGGTCATTAAAGGTGAAGATACAAAATGTCAATGATGGAAAGGCTTTCAAGGGGCACAAGTGAGAGCGGCCTTCAATAAACAGAGATAGCTTCTAAAAAACATGGAATGAAAACTTTTAAAAATTGTTTTAATGAAAAAATAAAAAAAACAATGATACAGAATTTCAAAACAAGATCGTAGGAGAGTAACAGTGGCTAATACATAGTGCGTTGTTATCTTCAATGTAATAGTTCATATTGCAAGATACAGGAATGAAAAATTTTGATATGAGCTGAGGATTGAAGCAAAACCAAAGGCCAGAGGCATATGAAACACAGGAGAAGATGTGTTCAGTCTCCAATTTTCAAACATGATTTCAGAAAAAATATGCAGATATTTTTAATCGAATCTGGGAAACTTATTGATAAACTACTTGTCTTTTTAAATTTCATAGTCAGTAATAAAACAGATGGCCACATGCTGCACAAGCTTCATGAATGCTCTTAAACCTGTTTGCTTTTGCATACCATGTCTAAATTGGAAAAGCACAGTTTTCGTGTATTGGAAGAACAACACTTCTGATAGTTCTTACAGTTGCCATAACAAAGTGACTTAAAGGACTGATATTTATTTTCCTACACTGCAGGACATTACCACTCAAAGATCAGATGCCAGCAAAGCTCTTCTCTTCTGAAACCTGTCTGCTTGGCTTTCTTGGCTACCTCTGGCTGTGTCTTCATAAATTCTGGGCTTATCCAGAGTGCTCTGTTTAATCCCAACCAAAGACTCCGGTTTGCCTCTGGAGAACCACAGATGGTTCTCTAGCAAGGGCAAGGATTATTTAATGAGTTAGGTTATTTTTCAGCAGTAGTTGCAGAAATAGAAGTTGGTGTCACAGCTGGATGGCAAGTGTGTGTGTGTCTATGGTAAGCAGCAGGGAAAGGTTCAGAAAATGATTTTCTCTATATACTTTGATGGGAATAAAGAAAAGCAAGGAAATAAGAAGAGGATAAAATAAAATCAGCAGTTTGTTGCAATTCTGAGCAGACAGTTCGTCTCTTGTGTTTTCATACCCTTTCAGAAGAAGTAAGTAATGAATAAATGCCTTTAGTTTCTCATCTTTCATCTTTAAAATGACTCTTGCCATTACCACAATGAAAGCATAAGGATTCAAATTTAAATATCTTTCTCAAAGTCATAATTTTAAACCAGAACCCAGGTCCAAATCAAGAACACATGGTTTTCCCAGTGATAGTTTGAATCATCAGCTAACTGAACAAGGTTTTATCTACTGAACAAGGAACTGTCCAGCAATTAGCTCAGTGCCGGGTTGTCATTTAGGCACTGGGTTGTTTTATGGGTAGGCACACTTTTGTTACTTCTTTTTTTATTAGTGCATGTTTGCAGTACATAATGATTACATTTATCATGGGGAGGTTGCACATGGACAGAACACATCTTATTTCCTTTTTGCTGTTTTCCCTCTCTGCCTCCATTTCTTGTTCTTTTTGCCATTGGGAAAACTCTATTTCCATTTTTTCTTCAAGTCTCTCTTTTTTCCCCTTTCCCTTGTTTCCATCCCTCTCTTGCCATCTCTTGTTCCCCTTCCCACTTGAAAAAGATCTCCCAACTTTCTCTATCTATATCTGATTTTGCTCTGTATTTATACCTTGGCTTTCTCAAATAATAAAACATTGTGAAATTTAACCTTCTGTGTCTAATTTATTTTACTTAATATTGTGGTCTTCCGGTACCTCCAAAATATCATTTTTTCCATTCATTTCCTGGATATCTTTAAGCCGTTTTATAAAGTCATAATTTTTATTCTTTACCTTTCCCCATAACCTGATCTTGCATTTTCAAGTTTTAGTTTTCATTCCAGAACATCTTTATGATTTTTACTTACATGAGAGTGCTGCTAACTGAGGAATATGGAGACAAGTTTTGTATTTGGTTAACACTGGAAATGAAAATCATTTAGGCTTAATATTTTTTCAGAGTTTCACTGAGAAATTGTGTACTTTACTACTACAGTATGCTTTGGGGAATACTAAATCCCTATAACGTTGTTTTCAATTGGATTCGTGGTAGTAATTTTTATAAAAGTCTTCAAAAAATAAGAAAAAAATACTGCCTGACACAAAAATGACTTATCCTATGTGCCAGATCTAAATTTTATTTGCTATATGTGCAGACTAAGGTAGAGAGAAACTTTGATATCTCAACTCACCTTATTCAAATACTTCCTTACTAGATTAATAACTTAAAGCAAATCTAGACAGAATTCCAACTATGTTTTATATTTTATCAAATTATAGTATTTATTAATTTGATTCTGGGAGACACCTGATGATAAAAACTTTAGATGTTTTGCTCACAGTTTCTTTTGGAAGAAAAATAAATGTGGGACTCATTTAGGTGACATACACATTAAATATAAAAAATGTGTACGTGTATTTCAGAAAGGTAATACGATGGATATGTATGTTCCCTAATACATAGGAAATTTCTTGAATGTGAGATAATAAATGTAACTTGTTTTACTTTTTTCTACATTGTGAGAAACTGGTCAATTATTACAGATTTCAGGGGTAAGAAGTAGCTGTCTACAAAGAGGGAGTACATCCAGTTTTCCTGCAAAGCATGATAGTCTGTGTTATGAACTGGCTGGAGAGCTTCCTCCCAAAAGCTTCCTGTGCTTGCGGGGTGACTGGGTCACAGGAGCACTGCACTGAGTCCACTAAGTCTGCTGTTGGGAGGTGAGGTCTGGTTGGAAGAGACAAGCAGGTGGGACTTGACGTGGGAGAGTGTGTCTCCCCCTCCTCAGCTCTTCTCTCTGTGTTTCCTGTTCACCACGATGGGAGCAGCTTTCTGCTGCCAGACCCTTCCACGACAGCCACAGACTGTGGGCACAAAACTCAAAAATACTCTAAACACTGTGAGCCTTTCTGCCTTTAAGTTGTCAGTGTCCAGTACGGTGGCTCAGTGATGAAAGAGGGAAACAGTCTGGGACCGTAAAGTTCTTACATTACAACATGTTTTAAGCTAACAGCTCTGCAGCCAGGCTTGAACCTGACCATGTGGTCCTGTGAGTGATCCCTGTACTTGTAGGGTGGGGAGCTCAGGTGAATTTGGGGGATGTTACCAGGAGGCAGAGGACCTCCCAGTTACCTATGCAGTCTACCAAGTTATGATGCAGGCTCCTGCATGAGGTGTGACGGCAAATTTTGGAAGCTCTTATTTCCAGATTTGATTCAAATTTTGGCTTCAGTGGCAAATAAGGAGGAGACATGAATTATTTGGACAAGAACAAAAGCTTGGGTTTCTGCTGGGGTTAGGGGAATATCTTATTGACGGAAAGACAGTAGGTTCTCCGTAAGCCTGAGTGGAAATGAGTTACAAAGCCAACTAAGGGTTCTTCACCTAAAAAACAGGACAGGAAAACTATCTGAGACTTATTTTCTCCTTTCTACAAGTTAAATGATACAATGAATTATCATAAAAGACAAGTTAAATATTTACATGGAAAGAATAATTTTGGTCATTACGACATAATATTTCCTTGTTGGCAAAGGTAAATCTTAAAAGTATTCCGTTCTGATACTCAAACGCTAATTCTCACAGCACATCTATTGGACAGATGCAGTGATATTATTGATAAAATTAATTTATTGATGATGTGGTTAAGGACTGGAGACATTAAGTAACATCCCCAATAGTATTAAAAAAACAAGAGTTTTGAGCATAGGTCCCAGTGACTCCTAATCCTAGGTTCATTTTTAAACACTATGTTTTATACAATTATTTGTATTGTTTCATGTGATGGTCACCCATTTCAGTCACAAATGGAGAGGTTATTATCTGAATATGCCCCAGAGACAGGCAGATGTTACCACATGCAGGGCGATGTGGGTAAGACGCCAGAGAGTTCTCAGGAGGCCAAAGACTGCAGCCAGAATCTGCACTGCGGTTTCTGTCAAAAAGGCCAAGTCAACAGCTGAGGACTCCTTACTTTGAGTAATTTGGAGAGCTCTTCACTGTAGACCTAGTCCTCAGATGCCAGTCCCCTGACTCTGGAATGATTAAGACAGAGGATGAAGGCTTCCAAACTGGTTTGTTTACCTGTTTAAAATGTGCTCCTGGCTAAGACTTTGCTAAATCTTAGAACTTGCTAGTCTATATGTGGTGGATTAGTCACTGGTGGTCAGCTGGTAACAGCCTGCTGAACTGAATCAGCATGGTGCTGAGCATGGATGGCCCCTCTGAGGATTGTTGACAAGATAAAAAGGAGACCTGAAGAGGAAGAGGTCTTATTCTTGGTTCTCTGTAGTTGTGCTGTTGGGTGCTATTGGTTCTCCTGTTGCCTTGGGTACTCCTGGAGGAATTTGCTGAGTTTTTTTCCTGGTAAGAACTCAGCTGTTCTCATGAGCAGAGCTCAGGACCTTGTTGCTGCTGAGAATAGCTGTAGTTCACTTTGGAGGAACTCTGGTCCGTCCTTTGAGCATCGCTTCCTGGCTCCCTAGGGGAAGATGTGTGCTGCTCAATTTCCAGGAGAAACTTGTCCCGCTGACTTCCTGATATGAACTTAGCTGCTCTCATCACTGAAAGGGCTCATGACCTTGGTGTCACTGAGGATGGCTGTGGTACTTCTTGGGGGAGCTCTGGTTCTTTGAGTATTGCTTCCTGGCTCCAGTGCAGAACCCTCAGCCTACTGACACAGATCCTTTATTCCACTGGCACAGACTTTCTAGCTTCCACTGTTGACCTTTCACTACTGCAGAGCTGTGAAACAGACTTGCATGAGTCATTGTCATAGGTCTAGGCCCCCAGCTGGATTTGTGGGAGGCATTGTCATGGGCTCTAGGTCTTCAGCTGAACTCATGCAAGTTATTGCCATGGGATCCAGGCCTTTTGCTGGTTTCTCTAGGTGTTTAGCGTCGTGGACAGATTTCCTGCATTTTCTTTGTATTCAACTCATTGGGTGACCATTGTAAATAACACTATAAATTATATATCCTGTATTGTGTTGTTCTCCTTGCAAATTCCTGACTACGACACCTTGGAAGGACAGTCTCTTTCTGTTCAGAAAGGTATTTTGTAATCTAAAAATAATCATAATATAGAGAAAGCTGTATACA
>RJWM01022327.1:0-13233 GCA_004363535.1 Dasyprocta punctata | reverse complement strand
TATGCATTTGTAATTTATCTACATGGACTGTGTATGCATATCAAGCAGCGTTTCTTCTTATCCCTAATGTGAGAATATGTTGAAGTGCCTCACTATTTTAATTTTCATCTCTCATAGTATTTTGAATGTGTCTAATGATACTGACTTCCTAATTGCTCTCTCAAAATTGATCCTATATGATTACTTCGGAGAAAAAATGCTGTCATTGAATCTGATGTTGTTATTGACAGATTCTGCTACTTGTGTAAAATTTAAAAAGAAAAGAAAAATTAAATGAACAAACAAGGCTTAATTGGGACCGTTATTTCTTTTAGGTGATGTTTGGTGTGCTATGATCTTGAAGGATATTTTCCTCCCCAAACTTCCTTAATTCCAGGATGACAAAACAAAAGCCACAATGAAGGAAATCTTACTGCTTAGGTATTTACCTTCCTCCTTGGAAATGTTGTCAGGTCAGATTTTCCTGTCATGAAGAACAAAGTTAAGTGGTGTTTTCGTAATGAGAAGGCATCAGAATCAAGATGCTGGAATATTTTTTAATATTATACCCATATAAATGTCCTCACTTTATTAGAGAAATACAAGTATCATCCACCCTGTTATGAGAAGCTCATACATTCACACCTACTTGTCAGTGGTTGCCAGAGATTGCTTTGTCACCTACAGTAACTGGCTATTGTGTTCCAAGGACTTGGAGTTAAGTACAAAGCTAAATACAAAGACAGGCTATGTGATGCAAGTTTTTCAAAACTCTTGAAAGTGTTTTCCCACCTGCAAATAACCACCACTAACAAAAGCAGAAGAGAA
Source organism: Dasyprocta punctata (assembly GCA_004363535.1). Classification (NCBI taxonomy): domain Eukaryota; kingdom Metazoa; phylum Chordata; class Mammalia; order Rodentia; family Dasyproctidae; genus Dasyprocta; species Dasyprocta punctata. The sequence goes on along the minus strand of RJWM01022327.1, from coordinate 12,426 downwards.
AGTAAGAAACAGCACAAAACCTACTTCATAGTCTTTAGCCCATGTAAAACTAACAAATTTGTCAGGGAAGAAAGTTCTCAGGTCAGTTAAGCACAGATGATGATCAACACAGTTTCCCTCCACTATACCCTATTTACCAAGTACGTGTTTCTCTTGTGACTCTGACATTCATACAGGTATTACACTGAAAATAGTTCTAGAATCTTGATTCTGATACTTTCTCACTATGGAAACATCACTTAACTTTTCAGTATCTGTATTTGTACTTGAAAATTTTAACTGATGGGAGAATAAAAAGGGGTGGTGGAAATAATGCAATATATCTTATAGGATTATGAGAATTTTAAAAAAATACGTGAAATAACATCGAGTAATGTTAGGCATATAATAATCTTGGAACAACATATGCAACTTTTAAAATCATGCTGATTACTATACAAATGTTTAAAATAAAAAATGTTATTAGCAATGAAGTATGTATATCATCACAGAATGGCTTGCAAACCCTAGAACTGATTCTTCTAGTCACTTTTGAGACCTTATTCTGTGTAACTTTAATGAGGATCAGTGTATGAATAAAATGTGCTCCCTGCTATCTATTCATTTACCTGGGGTAGAAAGATATGCAAACAAACATCTAAAATACATCATGATGAAAAGACAGTAAGGACAAAATATAAAATGCAGTGTGACTATACACAGGAGGTTTGAAGGATAACTGCAGGGTAAGGAGTATGTTGGTTTATTTCCCCCTTCACAATTAAATTGAACATTTAAAACATAGGGAAAAACTTTATCAAGAAGTAAAATAGAAATTCCTCCACCCCTTCTCTATCTTTCTCATCTAACACTTTTCTTGGACAGCAACTCTTCAGGATAAAGTGAAAGTGACTTAATAGAGTCAAAACATAGATTATTATTATAAGAAAAAACATAAAGTCAATATGATACCAGATCAAATATGTGTAGAAATCATGCTTCTTCTTTTGTGCTACTAATTCCAAGTATAATTTTGCTTCCAATTCTTTTCTGTTCAAAGTTTTAATTTCCTCTCCAGTGTTAACGGATTATTATCACTTTGAATTATTACATTTGAGATATAAAATGTAAGCTGGGAACGAGATTCTCATACACACAAATGGTGATTTTCCTTTCAAGGAGCCAGTTAGAGATTATCCTAATAAGGGCAGAGACCTTTCATGGAGGGCAGAGATTATTTGAAATTAAAGGAACAGGGAAAAAAGATCAGAGAATCTTGCTTTTACCTTTATATCTCCTACTTAGGTTTCTTGTTGAATGCATTAAATAGAAGCCAGGGAACACAAAGAGCTTTTTGATGTGGCTAATATAGGTGAGCTTCATAAGACAGGAACAAAATTGAGAAGGCTGAAGAGTAACTATGGATAACAACAATCAGATAAATGACACTGTGTACTTGTGTATATGTGTGATCAGCTGCATACACCTGAACACAGAACTGCACACACACGCACACAGCTCTTCTCACAATTCACAAGTGCCTCATTTCTCCCTTGGGTACAACATAAGAGTTTCTGTCATCACAGAAGTTACATCAGCGGTACAGAGTTTTCTTTGAGATTGTCTGCACATAGCACAGAGGGCCTGTGTGAGCCAGGCAGATCCTTCCAAACTAATATAATTCTAGAGATTTAGTGTTGAAAACATGGCAGTAGATGAGAGTATAGAACAAAACTCCTGGCCAGTTTCCAAGAAGCCCTTTACACTCGAAATGATTCGGGTTGCCAGTCACCCAGCAGGACATGCTGGTGTTGATGCACAGAAGCCACGGTGCCTCAGGGCGTTCCGTAACAGCTGCTCTCCAGGGTGGCTTGTACCTGTTCTCAAAGGCTGAGTGCATATTTATGCTCTCTGTAACTTCAGTGATCTATAGTAGATCTTCCTGCAGAGCGACTGCCCTGAATTCTGTTTCAGAGTGATTAGTGTGGCTAATTTAAATGTGCTTCATAGGGTAGTCAACTGTATATCATCCATGTCTAGAAAGAAAAAATCCTTTATACTGGTCTTCACTTACATATGATTGGAGGTTTTCAGTGGAGCACGCAATATAAGATATTTGTAGAAAACAACCTCTGTGTTAGATGACTTTCTGTTATCAATTCTACTCTACTATCACCGGAGCGCTTGACATTTTTGAGTTTCACAATAACTTGCCTAGTAGCTTATAAAAGAAATGGAATATCTTGTATGATCATCTATCTGAAAATTCCCAGGTGACTTCTTAGCAGCTTACTTGACACAGCTGTAAAGTGAAGGCAATTATGGCCTCTGAAATCACAGCCCTGGACCATTTGTGGAAGGAGACTATACAGGGAAAAGCAAAAACAAAACAACAACTTTTGAACTCCTAGCTGCACTTCCCAACTGCCAGATACTTTGTGTAATGCTCTCCGGAATCTCTTATCTGGAGGTTACAGCCCTACTGGAAAAGTTTTTTTAAAAAAATATCTAATAAAAACTTACAAATGATTCTTTGAATGCAGTGATACTAATCTGTCTCTCAAGTACTAACAAGATTTTTGGAAGTCATAGTTAACCTGTCCCCCAGTTTCAAAGAACAGATTGCCAGCTTGCTTAAAAGATTCATCTATTTAACAATTGTTCGGATTTAAGATCAAGAGGAGTTGATCAGATTTCAGATTCGCTTAGAATTACATTGTGTCCTTTTATTTCATTTTTGTTTGTTTGTTTGTTTTTACAGTTCTGCAGATCTTTTTAATAAAGCCTCTGTGTCTTTTTTGTACAGAACATCTTGTTCATATAGTACTGTAATGTTTGTTGATTGTACCATATAGTTCAGTGTTGTAGTTTTCTATTGTTAAGCATTACAGTCCTGCGTGTAAAAGTTATGCAAATAAAAGCAAAGTCATCAAGATGGAGCTTCCTTTGACTATTTCTCTGTTCTGAATATTGCAACATAAACACTATATACAATCGTTCTACAGCAACAAATTTATTTGAACTGGGTCATTAAACCAGGAGCATCTGTACTTTTCTTTATTTCTTAACTATTGAATATTCTAAGTATATTTGGGGACCGTGTTTAAATTCCACATTGAAATCATCCTCAAAATGAAAAGGTAGTGCAAACTGTTGGTTTTGACTTACAAGACTTACTTTTAAAATGGCAAAATAGGAGACAGACAAATAAGTAGGGTGAAGTTCAAATAATTACCCAAATTACCTGCTGCATTGTTTCAAATATATTTTAAGATGCATGGCAGTTTGTTTCATTTTTACTACTGGTTCGTGCTAACTAATGAAAGCAAAGTTTTGTGTTATTATCACTTTGTTTCTTTGGAACATAGTATCTATTTTGTCCATATCTTGTACTCTAGGTAGCTACTTTGAAGATAATGATATACAGTACATTAGCTATTGTTATTGTCTTACTACTTTGATATGAAATTTTGTTTTATTTTTGCCTAGAATAAAGAATACCCCTTTCTGGTGGCTATCTCTTCACTCTACTGTTTCCTTTGCTATGTAAAGATTTTAAAATTTAATGTACTATAATCCCTTTGCTGATTCTGGGTAGAGTTTCTTGTTCTAATTTACTGAGTAAGCCTTTGTCTTCTCTTATTATATCTTCTTGTAGTTTCAAGCTATCTGTTTTTATTTAAGCTGACCCATTTTATTTTGATATTTAGTAAAGGGTTAGAGATGTGGGTCTATTTTCATTCTTCTACACTTGTGGATCATCAGTTTTCCCAGGACCAATTATTATAGAAAACATCCTTTCTCTGGTGCAGGTTTTTAACCCCTTGATCAAAAATCAGATGTTTAAAGGGGCATGGGATTATTTCTCATCTTCTGTCCTAGTCCATTGATTTACCTGTCTGTTTTTGTGCCCGTATCATGCTGAGCTCCATTTTACTCTGGTGAGACTGGATGTCAACAAAAAACTCAAAAAATGGCAAAGATGAGTGAAAAATGAACCCTTCTACATTGTTGATGCAAATGTGAAATACTATCACTACTAATGACAATCAATATGGAGAATCTTCAAAAAACTAAAAATGAAATTTCATTCAATCCAGCTGCACCACTTTTGGGAATTTTTGCAAAAGACTTAAAATCATAGAACCATCGTGCCACATGCAGATTCGGGTTTACAGCTCATGCTAATGAAGGAAACTGTGAATATGAAAGAGTCTGTTTCGCCTATCGCACTGCTAAGCTGCTTGAAGTTCCCTATCATTAAGTTTCTTGTAAAGTGAAAACAATAACATCCACTTATGAAGTCAAAATTTGTGATCTGCTATTTGCATCCATCAATCTAATGTATTTAAAAAACCACAACTAACCATTCTTTTCTTCTGTTATCAAAAATTTATGTTGGAGAATAAATTCTTAAAAGAATAGAGAATATGATAATAAATCAAGTAAATTAATTCAGAGCCAGAAGTCCTTCTGAAAAAATGAACACTAGGGAATTTGTGGAAATTTTGAGGACACTGGATGTTCCAAAGATCAAGGAATGAAGTGTTAAGGAAAATTTATCCATCATAAATTTTTCCTCTAGACATACCTCTCCTATGAACTTGGCATAGTACTTTGTCATCGTTATGTATCAAGTTCATGTAAGTATGGCATAGGGGCAAAAGCCAGCTGAATTTTTCTCCTTTATTTTATTTTACATTAATTTATTTTTAGTTTTGCCTTATGTTAACAGAACTACATTAGCTTCTCAAGAAAATTGAAATCCAGAAGACAAAGGGAAAGGAGGGAGGTTCGTCCACAGGAAGCTCCCCCTTCAGGCTGGGGAGGTGGTCCCGGTGAGTGTGGCATGGCCAGCATGCAGGCCAGGCTTCTTTTCATCTCTCGGGCAACTCCTGGAAGCTTTTTAAAGTTTACAGTGGTGGCACATCAGAGGCAATATTTTGGAGACCGGTGATGCAAGATACTAATTTTGTTGGTCCTCCTCAGGGGAGAGGCCACCAAAGTGCCCTGAGCCGCCTTCCCTATGCAAAGCATCCCTCGCCCAGTGTGCAGGAGCAGACCTCACGGACTGCTCTGGGCGGGGATGAACCTGCCAGCTTTTGCTGTTCTGTGTCATCCCATGTTCCATGTAACTTCTCACCTACACGGTCTGTGCAAAACGCAGTGAGCAGGGGCTCGAAATCTAGAAATTATTGCTATTCACCAAAGAAGTCTGGGCATCCACTTGATCTTTCTACTAGGTTCATGACCCCTTCTAGAAAATGGAAATGCAGATATCTATGTATGAATCTTATGGTAAATTCTTGAAGAAGCTCCCCCAAACGCCATGCCAGCTCTGGCCCCCTGTAAATTTTAGTGAAAAGGAAGTCCCATTTCTATAAGTTAGCTTGTTAAGAAACATGGAGGAGTTTGAGTTTAATCTACCAGGAAACAGTTGTAATGAGGGGAATGTATAATCAAGCAGAAATATACAAAGACTGCTCTGACAGCTACAGAAACTCGAAGTATATGTGCATATGTTGTTTTTGTTTTCTGAATTCAGAGAAACTGTAAAACTATTAGCACTGTTCATAGTTTCCTGCCGTAGCATAAGAGTGCAATTTTGAAGACTCTTTAAAAGGTAGGGTGAGATAGAGACCACTGCTCTTTATACATTTTTATAGTTGGCATCAGTCAACACTTAGAAAATCAAATCACACAGGCTGCTTTGAAAACAGAGTCCCATGGAGTTCTGTAGGACCCATCCTGTGTGGGTCTGTATCGTCACACCGGAGGAGACTGTGCCTGCCCACCTGGGGGTTCCTTTCCCCACAGCTCGGCAGTCAGTCAGGTAGCAGAGTAAAGAAAATGTGTGACCAAGTCGTGAGCTGAGGCTTTTCCGGACACGTCCCTCGATTTTGTCCCTTTACTTTGGATAAATCATTTAAGGTTTGTGCCCTTCATTTTTTTTATGTATTTGTCATGTATATGTTTGAAGTCAGTTGTCTTTAATTTCTTCTTAAATTTTTACCAAAAAATTGAGTTTATGTTTTAAGAACACTAAGTTTTTAAAACTATAATCCATATTTAATTTGTTCCTCACTCCTCTCCATATATTTGTGGACTCCAGTATACACACAATTCTGTATGTTGTTTTTTTAAATTATTTATTCATTTATTCATTTGTCGGTACCTGGGATTGAACACACAACCTCGCACCTGCCAAGCAGGCGCTTAAGCCACTGAGCCAAACTCCCGGTCCTATTTTTTTTGAGGCAGGGTCGCACTATGTAGTTCAGATTGGCCTTGCTCATGTTGTAGCTAATTTTCAAATTGTCTTGAGTAGATTAATAAAAATAAAATTGGTATGTGATTAATAGTGCAATTATTTTAGACAGCAGATTTTAGTATCTTTGAACACTTGAAGAAATTCTAGAAAAGCACTATCTTTCATTTTTTATTACTAAAACATTTAAGAAACTCAGAATTTATAAAGAAGGCCAATATTCCCAGTTTATATAAAAAATTTTAAGCATAAATTTCAATATGAATATTTATAATGCTTCACAGCACTAAGATGAATTGTATATGAGTAGAATCAAGTGGTTTTCCTTTTCATTGCATCCTAGTATGAAATTAGATTCCTTTTACAATGACAAAATTAACAAAGTGTAACAACCTAATGAAAAAAACCTTTCCTGACATTAAAAGAATGTTAATGTTAATAAATTTACTGTTTTATTAACTGTGATGAAAATTGCATTTGTAAATTTTAGCACATTAACAGACTTGCTAAATGCTCAAAACTCAGAAGTAGAATAAAACATTGCAAATATAATTGCATGTTACAGTACTTATGACAAATAAAAAGTATACTAAAGCTTTTATAGATGGAATCAATAAAAAGAAGATAGATGACACTATTTCTAGTAGGATGTAGAAAAAGATGTAATATTGTCTAACAGGAAAATGATATGTAAAATACTACAGCACATAGTAAGTACTGTGTGTAATACTATAGCACATTATTTGTTTTGGTGTATATAATTATTTTTACAAGACTTTGTCAGTTTTTATTAGAGCTGCTTTTCTGTTTTGGGTCTTTGCCATGATGTCTTACTCTGAAAAAGCACAAATTGGTGAAAGACAACTTACAGGCAAGAAATAATGTAAGAAACATTGTCAATTATTCAAAAAAGAAAGAATATTAAAAATTACTGATGATTTCTGCAAATCTAAATGAGCTCTCCTGGTTCTACAAGTGTTGTTATGAAATATATATTAATTTTCTTTAGTATTAATAATTTCAGAAAAATGTAAGAGATTCCTTTCCACTGGCAAGAAGCGTGCATATAACCTGCATTTCATTTCCGTGACCTTAATGTCAATCTAATTCCAATGTGAGTTCTGAGTCAAGCAGTGAAACACTAACAGTATCATCTGTGATAACAGTTTGATGATTGATGAATTTAATCTTCTAAAATCTAGGTCTCTCGCAAAGTTTCCTCTCTGTTAGTGTTTAAGAGTGATTCTGAACTTCAAACAAATTTCTGTTCAAATATATTGTCCATCCCTCTGATTCAGACATTCACAATAGTGCAGACACCTTCCCTGAAGCTGCACATATCAGTATCTATAGGATCAACAAAAGTTTACTCTTTTACACGGAAAGCACATATAGACTTACACTGCTTCAATAGTGCATCTGTTTCATGGGGACCGTGGATGCGATTAGGAGAAAAAACAACCCAAGAGGTTCCACAAGAGGTCAATAATGAAAAATGGAGCCAGATTCTGTATCGTTACTGCTTGAGTTAGTTGCTGTACGGCCTTGGAAAAACACAATTCCTCAGCTTTTAAATGTGGATAATAAAAATGTCTACTTCAAGGATTACTTGGAGGGTTGAGTGACTTATGTTTGTATACGATTTAACCCAGTGTTGATCATACTTTGTGCGCTAATGGGGATGTAGACATGGAAAGAAGGGAAGAGAAAGTAAAAAGAATTAGGAGGTATCACATATGTCCCAGCTCCCCATGATCAGTGTAATCAGTATGCACTGTAAATGTGCACTAATAGAAAAAAAATTAAATGGCAAATATTAAAAATCTCTTCAATAATTTGGACAGATAAGTACCCAATTGGCATTAAGAATAAATACATGATAGAGATCTACGATTGTTCAGAAATAAGCATTTACTTCTTTTGTAAAAGATAATAAGGAATGAATTCCTTAAGAAAAATATTAAACTTGTTTATAAAATTTTGAGTAATAGTAGTGTCTACCTCAAGATTGAATAGGACAAAGTCTGCAGATTGCAATACGGTGTCACGGACTTAGTAAATACATAGTATCATTAAATTACTATTAATAAATCTAATATGACTCCAGAAATATGTGTTACAATACTAAAAGCAACACATTTTTAAAAAAATACTGTCATTAAGTATATATTTGGCTTTAAGTAAAAATATTATTCATATTTATATTAACAAAGTTCCTTAGAACTTTTTCTAGGTTTAAATGAAGGTATTTGGGTTTTGAATGAGCTTGAACTGGGCTTTTATAAATCCCATTCTACATGACTGAGAAGCCCCGTTGCTCTCACTCCCTGGGGAAGCTGCCCTTCATGTTGAATCTTTGACAAAGGAGCAGCAGCAGACACAGGACACTGGGCTCCTTGCCTTGTAGGTGCTGTGAGGGTAGAAAGATGCAGGGGAACCTTGAGTTAGGACCAGTCTGACACCCCAAAAACTGGGTCACGACCAGAATTTTAGTTTTAACTTACAACCAAAGTCTTGAGTTTTGACCCGAATATCAGATACTTGTGCTTACAGATGGTCACAGATATAGATTTAACCTTTAAAGAGTTCTGGAAGGAACATTACAATACCCTTTCCTGTATGAGTCAATGGAGAAACCCTGGGCCTGTGTTCTCTAAGGACACTGAGTTCTACCTGTGTACAGAAGAGAGACTGAAGGCTGCGGAGAGGAGCTTGAGCTTTCCATCGACAGTTTGGGCTACATACAAGCAGACAAACTGAGTTTGTAAGTCTAGGGTCCATCCATTGGTCAGCTGAATGGAGCTGGGTGACTTCAAGGAAACCGTCCACCCAGTATGACATGTATCAAAGGCATTCCTTTTATCTACACAAGAAAAGTGTCAAATCGGTTAAGTCAAACAAATCTATTGTACTTTCCAGTAATTGTTTTAGATGTGAATCAGAGCATAGATGTTTTTTGAAAAATTCTTTAAAATATATTTCTGCAGAAGCAGCAAAGAACTTTCTTCAGCATCACTCTATGCCAGAGAAAGACAACTGTATTCTTATTTTTAATGACGAATAATGCAAATCTCTTTTTATAATATTTCTGGCATCGTCTATTTCTCCAAACAAAGTACTGACATGCATAAGGGGTCATCAAGATATAATACAGCTAATGTTTAAATTCTTTAAAGAAAGTATTGTGGTAAAATACACTTTGACATTAATCTCCATCAAAATACCCTTGGCCCTTTAAACACACTTCTCCTATCATTCCTGTCCCTTTAGCAAGCAGTTCTGGGTCCATTTCCATGGCTGTATTGATGAGGTGTGATCAGAAATCCAAGGACTGCTGCTGCCGAGTGCCCTCCAAAGGAAAAGCAAGCTCCCGACGACACCCCAGTGCCTTCTCTTCCACTCCACTCACCAGAGCTGGCACTGCGAGACCTCTGGATCTGCAAAATGATCGTGAAAGAGAAACATTTTGAATTGGTTCAGGACGTCAAGGCAGCTGCAATAGTGCAACTAAAAACCTGCACAAAAAAATCACCTCCAGAACTGCTCACAAAACCAGGAAAATGGCTAAGTCTTTTGAAGCAAGATGGATAATTTTGAGGAAAATTAAGGAACACATGATTTTACTATAATTTTAAAAATATGAGCATTCAGTGCTTTTTCAATAACAATTTGCATACCATAATTTATGAAGCCACATGCTACCCTGGGTATTCTGTATTTATTTTATTGATGGGTTTTGTTGATATTAAAATCTCATTGACAAATCTGTAGATAGTGAAGAAATATACAAACATTTTAAGAAAAATTTGGAGGGAAGGCTTAAATGTGTACATGAATCTGCAATGGTTGTTAATGGGTTTAAATGATTTATGACTAATAATTACTAGAACAACATGCTCAAATTATATGTAAGAAATTTAAAACAGTTTTTGGACCATTAGCAATTCAATAGTGCAGTTGGTACATTCGTTCTGAATTTTCATGTATCTGTTCTCAAATAAGAAAGTATCTCTGAACTTGACATCAAACCCAAGTCTCTTTGAAAATCATCAAAGAACACTTACACTGTACTTTCAGATGTAAAGGTTATTCGGGTAGCACAGAATCATTTGAGAGAGAAGCTCAACTTCAGACAACTAAAAATTGACTCAAAAATCGATCCCACACGCCATAAAAAGTTAACCTTTCAGAGTATTGTTCAAAAACACAAACTTCACAGTTTTAATCATTTCACCATCTAGAAACTTAGAACACTTCTGGAATCTCGGCGTTTCAGAGTAAACATAATAGAGAACACTTGACATCAAGCAATATGAAAAGCAAGAAGCTGTAATTGTTCGTATTTGTAATAATATTTGTATCTCAGAAGCTGTGTTGGTTGGGCTTCTCTAGAGGGGCAGAATCAATAATATGGATAACAATAATAATATGTATAGGAATGTGTGTGTGTGTATATATATATATATATATATATATATATATGCACTTATGAATGTATTTGTGGAAATGAGATTCATTAGATTGGCTCACAGAATCAGTGACTGGAGAGTCCAGCATGGCTGTCTGCTCAGTCCAAGAAGTTGGAAGCCTCAGAACAAGAGGGATGGAGAGAGGATGCAGCCCCAGTCCAAATGCCAGGGAGCTTCTGGTGGAGCCTCTGTGAGGCTCCTCAGTGTGAGGCTGGAGGAGCAGGAGTCGATGTGTGTTGGTGAAGGCACTAGTAAAACACATCCTCCGCCCAGGAGATGCCATCTTGCAGTTGTGCTGCCTGAATCACTTATTCCAAATTTTTGTTCCATTGGCTCACAGGCCCCTTGGATGGCGCTCTCACAATCAGAGAAGGTCTTCTCCACAGTCCTCTCTGGAAACACCCTATAGACACACTCAGAAGTGTGCTTTACCAATCTAGTAGGTGTCTCTAAATCCGATCAAAATAATAGTCAATGTCAATCATCACAGAAGCATTTTACGAGGGTGAAATAAACCTTCCAAGTCTGGTTAATCACAGTTCTGCCCATTTCTTGTGCCATGACAGTTTTTCTACAGAATCCATTTTATCCCATACATAATAGCTTATTTATGGCTATCTCTATCTTTCATCTCTTTTTCTTCTCAATTTTCTTTTTGTTTTAAGACAAAACATTTTGAGTTAAATCTAAGTAGTTAAATTTTACCCCAGAAATGCTTGTCAGTCTTTGAAATGTTTCTGTTTATATTACATAGACCTTCTTTTCGGAGACATGTAATTTATCAGCTAATGATAGTTTCCATAACAAACATCGCCCAAATCTATAATAGCTCAGATGGGATTAATGTCGATTTCCTTAAAGTTCTAAATAGGTTTCCTGGTAGACAGGTAGCCTCTTCCATTTAGAGGTAATCTGAGCTTCTAGGCTTCCTCTGTCTTACAGACTGCACGTGTTTTACTTGGTTTCCACCCTCATAGTGGCAACACCATGAAGGAACCGTGCACGGAGCCCATCTGTTAAGATTCTTGTGGGCCACATAAAGAAGGAGCTTAGTGCACTTCTCTCGCATGCCATTGGCTGAAACTCAGTCATTTGGCCATGAGTCGTATAACATAGTGTATTCCTTGGAGGAGGAGAAAATGGGTTTATTTTCACAGTAAACGTTACTGATACCTGTGGAAAACTACAGGCTACTGTGTTGTTGAACTGACTTTTGTTAAAATACAATAATTTGCTAGTTTGATATATAAGTTACAATGACCTAACTTTTTTGCCTAAGTACAAGGGGAAACCTTGAAGGAGACAATTAATCATAAAAGGCATGGCTATCCTGCACAGATGTTAAATTTTTCAATAAAATGTGTTGAATGTATAGGATTAAAAACAAAATGACATCGGTTAGGGTACAAAATTTTTGATGATAATTCTTTATTTTGTGTAAAGGAAACATAAAATTACATTGTACATGTTTTATTTATTTCACCTTTTTAATAGTACATATTTGCAGTACATACAGTTTACCATGGTCTTAGACAGTGGCATGGGTACATAATACAGCTCAATTCTTATTTTTATTTATCTATTTATCTATTTTGATCACCTTTGCTTGTACTTCCCCCTGTACTCCTCTAAATCCCTGTTCTCCATTTTCATTATTACTGCTTTTTAAGTCTAAAAATGAAGCTCTTCAATGTTAAAGGTCAGTTGTAC